>CAKNYM010048613.1:0-11259 GCA_932195095.1 Andricus curvator
AAATCTTTAATACATTTTTTATGAAATCTTTGAAACATTTGTGAAATCTTTCTGAAATCTTTATACTCATTTAAAATCATTTGAAATATTTATAATCTTTGTGAAATCTTTTGAAATCCTTATTAATTATTTGAAATATTTGTGAAATCTTTCTGAAATCTTTTTTATTCGTTTGAAATCATTTAAATATTTTAAAATCTTTTGAAATCTTATAAAAAATTTGGAAATAGTTTACAATCTTTTTAATGTTTTGTATCCATTTAAATCATTGAAATATTTAAAATCTTTGTGAAATCTTTTGAAATCTTCAGAAAAATTTCGAAATTGTTTACTATCTTGAAATGTTTTGAAATATTTGTGAATTCTTTGGAAATCTTCTTAAAAAAATTGAAATCTGGTGTACTGTACTCTTTTTGAAATCTTCGAAATTCTTGTTTTTTTTTAAATCTTTAATACATTTTTTATGAAATCTTTGAAACATTTGTGAAATCTTTCTGAAATCTTTATATTCATTTAAAATCATTTGAAATATTTAAAATCTTTGTGAAATCTTTTGAAATCTTCTAAAAAATGTTGAAATCGTTTAAAACCTTCGAAAAGTTTTGAAATCCTTATTAATTATTTGAAATATTTGTGAAATCTTTTTAAATCTTCTAAAAAAATTTGAAATCGTTCAAAACCTTTCAATTTTTTTTTACATCTTTGAAATTTGGTGTACCGTACCCTTTTTGAAATCTTTGAAATTCTTGTATTCTTTTTTAATCTTTTATAAATTTTGTATAAAATCTTTGAAATATTTGTGAAATCTTTTGTATTCGTTTGAAATCATTGAAATATTTAAAATACTTGTGAAATATTATCAAATCATCTGAAAAATGTTGAAATCCTCATGAATTCTTTGTAAAATTTTCTGAAATCTTTCTTATTCGTTCGAAATCATTGAAATATTTGAAATCTTTGTGTAATCTTTTGAAATCTTAAAAAAAATTGAAAACGTTTGAAATCTTTGAAATTCTTGTTTTGTTTAAAATCTTTATTAAATTTTTGAAATATTTGTGAAATCTTTTGTATTAATGTGAAATCATTAAAATATTTGAAATCTTCTAAAAATTTTGAACTCGTTTCAAATCTTTGAAATGTTTCGAAATATTGGTGAAATCTTTCTTAAATTTTTGTTTGTGAAACCTTTCGTATTCGTTGAAATCATTGAATTATTTCAAATCATATGGCCATGGCTCATTCGAAGTCTGAAACTGAATGAACATCGAAATTTTCAACTAATAATTTTTATAATTTGTAAATTGAATATCACAAGAAAATGTATACATTAACATAGGGCAGAAGAAATAAAAAACTTATAGAATTATCCACAATATTAAAGTCTGTTAATTGTAATCTATAAAATAATTGGCACCAGTCTAGAAAAAGTGCCTTGCAATCTATTTATTCTGTAATGAACAAAAAATAAATTATATCTTGATAAATAAAAAACTTTTCAGTAGCAATATCTCTTCTAAACGAGATTTTTCTTTCATAATAGACTAAAAGATTTTAATTACTCTTCGCATTTCAATAAAATGACTATTTTAAAAAAATTAGTTCAAGGTTCTCGTGAAAAATTCAAGGAGGTTTCCAGGTTTTCAAGGTTTAAAAAAAAATCAAGGAGAATTCCAGGTTTTCAAGGTCGCTGGACACCCTGCTGGTATTTCCTGAAATACTGGAAAATTTCTTAAAATACCTTGAGAGCTTTAAAAAACCCTTACAATAATTGAAATCGTCGGAAACCTTATAAAATACCAAGAAATCTTTTAAAATATCTTAAAATCTTACAGGTCCTGTAAAATCGTTCCATTTCTTCCGAAATTCTAGAAAATTCTTTATCCTAAAATATTTCAAGCGTTTTGAAATCCCTTCAAATTACTAATAATAATAATAATAATAATGGTAGAATTCCTTGGAATCTTTTAAAATCCCCTAAAATATTTAAAATTCTTTGAAATCCCTTTAAACTTTTAAAAGCTCTGAAAAATTCCTGAGAATTTTTAAAAATCCCTTACAATCTTAAAACCCCTTCAGGTTATTGAAATCTATTCAAAATTTTTCGGAATCTTTAAAAATACCCTGAAATATTTCAAAATAATTCAAGAAAATTCAGAAATAGGTATAGAATAGGGGATATAGGGACCGGTCTGTGAGGCCTGTGAAGATAACGAAATGTTTATCAATTTAAAATTGAACTTACATCGTCTTCGAACAGGTAGAATATTTTGTTGAAAGCGTCGTTATATTTGTTTGTCTTTTTTAAATGGAAAATATATCCCGTCTTCGCAGCTTCCAGGCAAAAATTGCACGAAATTGGCTTCCTCGGCTTGTTCGGGTTCTTTTCTAACTTTTTACGCGACTCTTTATACTTGTGAACAAAATCACAACATTTATCGACCTCGTAGGCGCATTTGTGGCAAATTTTGGTCGATAGAGCATCTTCTTTAGAAGCCTGTTATGCAAACAAAAATTATGAATTAATAACAACGTTGAGTAGCTTCAAATTATTATAAAATAATTCTATATACATTCATCCAACATTTATCAGGCAAGGATTACGACATTAATTATTTACTCGAAATATAAAACTATCCAAATTAAAAACTATAACACTAATTATAAATTTATGTACATTTTACTTATATATATTTCGTTTGAGATCATGCTTTTTGGATGCAAACTGTTAAGAATAAAAGAGGTCAATTAAATTTAGGCTGTTTATATTTTTATTTACAATAGTTGATGTAAAAAATTATTTTAGACTTGAATATTAGTCCCTCAAAATAAACCCAAAAAGTAGAGAGCAGAGAGAAAAGTAGAGACATTTTCTATTTTTAATTTAAGCCCTCAAAATTGAATTAAAAATAATCTTCCATCTTTAAAAACTAACTAACTTACTATTATCAAATGAAATTAAAAATAATTAAATGGATTTTTCGACTAAGAATTTAAAAAATTCTTAATCTCTGCCCTCGGACTCACTTTAGAGATAAAAAATAGTGTAAATAGTGTCAAATTTTTTTTTAAAAAGTGTCAAAAATTTTGAAGTATTAAAAAACAAACGTCAATGTTTATTTAAAATTTTATTCTTTAGTCTATAAATTATCAAAACTCCTAGTTATTTATCGCAGGCTCTATTTTTGATTAAAATTTGATTCTTCCCGGTTGAAAAGTCTACTATTAAATTTTTCGTTATGAATTCATCTTTTTATTTAAAATTTGTATGATATGGTTCAAAATTGAATTATTTTGACAACAAGTTACACTTCTTGGCTGAAAATTCGTTTTTTTTTGGCTTAATAATTCAACATTTTTATTGCAATTTTGTTTTTTGACTAACAAATTTTGGTTTGTTTGAAAATGTACCTCCTTCTGTAAAAATTTCATCTTTTTGGTTAAAAATGCAACTGTCTGGTTAAAAATTAATCGGTTTCGTTTGAAAATGACCTTTTTTGTTGAAAAGTCACATTTTCGGGCCGAAAATTCAACTGCTTTGTAGAAAACTCATATTTTCGACTCAAAAATTAAACTATTTGGTTAAGAATTGATGTATTTTGTTAAAATTCGTCTTTGTTGGTTAAATCTAACTGTATTTTTATTTTAAATTGAAATATTTTTTTGTTGAATTATCAACTATTCCGTTCTTCATTGAAAATTCATCTTTTTAGATTCAAAATTCAACTCCTTAGTTGAAAGTTAAACTATTTTCATAAAAATTCATTTTTTTGGTTGAAGATTCAAAATTTTCGTTGAAAATTCGTTTTTTTTTTTGTTGAAAATTCAACTGTTTTATAGAAAATTTATCTTTTTGGGTTGAAAATTTCACAATTTCTTATAAAGTTCAACTGCTTGATACAAAATTAAACTGTTTTGTAGAAAATTCGTTTTTTTCAAAGAAAACTAATTCTCCACAGAAAAATTTTAACTACACCATTTTGTGTTATAAATTAATCGGTTTCGCTTGAAAATTAAAATTTTTGTTGGAAATTCACATTTTAGGTTGAAAGTTCAACTATTTCGTAGAAAATTTTTATTTTCGACTAAAAAGTTAAAAAAGTTGGTAGAAAATTCAGCTTTTTTGGTCAAAAAATCAATTTTTTTTTGGTTAAAAAGACAAATGATTGGTTGAAAATTCTTCTTTGTTGGTTAAAGCTAAACTGTTTTTTATTTTTAATTCAAATCTTTCTTATTGAATTATTCAACTCCTTATTTAAAAGTTGAACTACCTTCTTAAAACATCTTTTTTTTGTTGGAGATTCCTAACTTTAGTTCAAAATTCGTTTTCTTTTGGTTAACATTTTTTTTTTAACTGGATATTTAAGTTATTTGTTCCAAATGCAATTGATTGGTTAAAAATGACCTTTTTTGTTGAAAAGTCACATCTTCGGGCCGAAAATTGAACTTCTTTAAAGAAAACTCATCTTTTCGACTAAAAAATTAAACAATTTAGTAGAAAATTTAACTATTTGGTTAATAAATTGATGTATTTTGTTAAAATTCGTCTTTGTTGGTTAAATCTAACTGCATTTTTATTTTTAATTAAATTATTTGTTGTTGAATTATCAACTATTAACTTCTTCATTGAAAATTCATCTTTTTAGATTGAAAATTCAACTCCTTAGTTCAAAGTTAAACTATTTTCATAAAAATTAATTTTTTTGGTTGAAGATTCAAAATTTTTCGTTGAAAACTCATTTTTTTGTTTAAAATTCAAATGAATGGTTGTAAATTTACTTTTTTGTTGAAAATTTATAATCTTGGTGTTGAAAATTCAACTGTTGTATAGAAAAATTATCTTTTTGGCTTGAAAATTCCACAATTTGGTATAAAATTCAACTACTTGATACAAAATTGAACTGTTTTGTAGAAAAATCGTTTTTTTTCAAAGAAAACTAATAAATTCTCCACAATAAAATTTAAACTCCATTTTTTGTTAAAAATTAATCGGTTTCGCTTGAAAATTAACATTTTTGTTGGAAATTCACATTTTTTGGTAGAAAATGCAACTGTTTCATAGAGAATTCAGCTTTTTTGGTAAAAAAAATCAATTTTTTTGGTTAAAAAGATAAATGATTGGTTGAAAATTAATCTATTTCAGTTGACGATTCAAGTATATTGTTGAAAATTCTTCTTTGTTGATTAAATCTAAACACTTTTTTATTTTTAATTAAAGTCTTTCTTATTGAATTATTCAACTCCTTGGTTAAAAGTTGAACTACCTTCTTAAAACCTCATTTTTTTGGGTTGAAATTTCATAATTTTAGTTGAAAATTCGTTTTCTTTTGGTTAACATTTTTTTAAACTGGAAATTTTAAGTATTTTGTTAAAAATTCAATTGATTGGTTAAAATTGACCTTTTTTGTTGAAAATTCATATTCTCGGGTGGAAAATTCAACTGGTTTGTAGAAATTTAGTACTTTAGACTAAAAAATTAAACAATTTAGTAGAAAATTTAATTATTTTGTTGTAAATTGATGTATTTGGTTGAAAGTGCAACAGTTTGGTAGAAAATTAACCTGTTCTAGTTGAGGATTCAAGCATTTTTTTTAAATTTGTCTTTGTTGGTTAAATCCAACTATTTTTTATATTTTAAATTAAAATATTTTGTTGTTGAAATATCAACTATTACGTTCGTCATTAAAAATTCCACTTTTTTTATTGAAAGTTGAACTATTTTCTTAAAAATTCATTTTTTGTCTTGAAGCTTCAACATTTTTGTTGAAATATAGTTTTTTTGCTTGAAAATTAATTTTTGTAACTGAAAATTGAACTATTTTGTTGAAAATTCATATTCTCGAGTTGAAAATTCAAATGTTTTGTAGAAAATACGAGAATTTGGCAGAAAATTCAACTATTTGGTAAAAAATGCAATTATTTTGTAGAAAATTATATATATTTTTTAATTGAAATTAGTTTTATTAAACAAAAATTTAACTACTCTATTTTTTATAAATATTTTTTAGTTTAAAAATTATATTCAAAATATTTACTTAAAAACTTTTGTAATTTGTGAAAATTGGTCTTTTTGGTAAAAAAATCAACTATTTGGTTAAAAAATTAAGTAAATTTGTCATTCTGGTAGAAAAACAATTTTTTTACTGAAAATGCAAACGGTTTGTTTTAAAATTAGTCTTTTTTAGATTAGGATTCAAGTATTTTCTCGAGAATTCGTCTTTTTTTGGTTATATTCAACTGTTTTTTACTTTTGGTTGATTTGGTTTCGATTTTTGGTTCAAAACTTATCTTTTTTAGTTGAAAATGCATGTATTTTGTTAAAATTTGCCTTTGTTGGTTAAATCCAAATGTTTTTTTATTTTAAATAAAAATCTTTTTTGTTAAAACATCAACTATTACATTTTTCATTGAAAATTCATCTTCCTAGATTAACAATTCAATTCCTTGGTTGAAAGTTGAACTATTTTCTTAAAAGTTCATTTTTTTGGTTGAATATTCATAATTTTAGTTGAAGATTCGTTTTTTTTTCTTTGTTAAAAAATTTTTTTTTAACCGAAAATTTGACTATTTTGTTGAAAATTTAAATTGACTTTTTTGTTGAAAATTTATATTCGCGGTAATGAAAATTCTATAATTTGGTATAAAATTCAACTATTTGGTACTAATGAATTTCATATAATTTTTTCAACATTCTAGAAAAATCATTATAGAAAATTATTACAAGATAATCAGTATTGAAATAAAGAATGTTAAAATATTGAAAGAGTTAATGCAAAAAAAAATAGAGAAAGTAGAAACGAATGATTTATTTATTTACTAACTTAGATTTCCAATGATATCAGGTTTTAAGGAATTCCAAAGGATTTCAACAAATTTCGAAGGATTCAAATACTCAAAAGCAAAATATTGAAAATTGTCAAATTTTACGGATTTTAAAGCTTCCAAAATGATTTGAAGGTTTTCCCAATATTTCAACTAATTTTAAAAGATTTCATCGGTTTGCAAGAGATTTAAAAACATTTCCACGGATTTCAAGGAATTTCGTAACATTTCCAAAGGATTTAAAAGCATTTTGTACGATTTCCAAAGATTTCAAGATATTTCTAGTGAATTTGGAAAAACATATCAAATTAAATTGAATCTGAAAGGATTTTTAGCGATTTCAAAACTAGAATTAGGGATTTTATTAAATCTTGAATTGAAGGGTGGCAGTACAAAACTAGATAACCAACATTATTCCGAAAATGGATTTATTGCATAAAAAATTCTTAAAAAATCAAATACACATTGTGTTAAAAGGAATTGTTCATATTCTCATTTTTTAATATAGTAATAAAAAAAAATTAATTTAATTTTTAGTTAAAATTTTATCTTAGGATTAGATAGAGCGTAGTAATAATTTTTTTCTTCCCTTTAGAATCGATATTTCTTGAAATTATGATTGTTTATTGAAAAAAAAGATCTTTTTTTCGTTACGTTTTCGTTTTTAGTCACATCTTTTCGCCTTGAACTTGGAACTATTCTGTTGAAAATTCAACTTCTTTATAGAAAATTCTTCTTTTTGACTTAAAAATTCAACAATTTGATATAAAATTCAACTATTTGGTGCAAAATGAAACAGTTTTGTAGAAATTTGTTGTTTTTTTTTTCATTGAAAATGAATTCTCCTGAATAAAAATTTAATTACACGATTTTTAGTTAAAAACTGATCTTATTTAGTTTAAAAATTCAACTATTTACTTAAAACACTTTAGAAATGAAAAAAAATATAAACTAAAAATTAATCAAATAAAATTTGGACTAAAAACGCGTCCATTGTTCCAAATATTGAGTGAAAAATTTAGGTAATTTATTGAAAATTCGTATTTTTTGGTAAAAAAATCGACTATATTTGGTTAAAAATTTAAGTTTCGTCTTTCTGACAGAACATTAATCCACTTTGTTCAAAATTTAACTATTTAGTAGAAAATGTACGTATTTTGTTGAAATTTCGTCTTTCTTGGTTACATTCAACTGTTTGTTTATTTAAAATTGAATTCTTTGCTTTAAATATCAACTATTACATTTTTGGTTCAAAATTAGTATTTCCAGGTTGAAAATGGAACTGTTTTGTAGAGAATTCGTCTCCTTGGCTCGGAAATTCAACAGTCTTGTAAAAAAATTTGCTTTCTTTTGATTGAAAATTCAAGTATTTGGTTGAAAATTAATGTATTTTGTTTAAAAAATCGTATTTTTTTACAGAAAATTAATCCTCTTTGTTGAAAATTTAACTTTTTTGTAGATAAGATGTGTATTTTATTAACAATTCTTCTTTTTTGGTAGAAAATCAATTTTCATTGCTGAAAATTCAACTGTATGGTTGCAAATTAACCGGTTTTATTTGAGGATTCAAGTATTTTGTTAAAATTCGTCTTTGTTGGTTAAACCCAACCGTTTTTTATTTAAAATTAAAATATTTTTTGTTAAAATATCAACTATTACATTTTTTGGTGAAAATTAGTGTTTTCAGCTTGAAAATTCAACTGTTTTGTGGAAAATTTATGTAATTTGTTGAGAATTCATATTTTTGGTTGAAAATTCAACTATTTAATTAAAGAATTTAGTGAGCGAAAAAAATATATACTAAAAATTAATCAAATACAATTTGGACTAACATCACACCCACCGTTTGAAATATTTAGTTGAAAATTTATGTAATGTGTTAAAAATTCGTCTTTGTTTGGTAAAAATCAATTTTTTTGGTTAAAAATGCAACTGTTTGATGGAAAATTAATCTGTTTTAGTCGAAGATTCAAGTATATTGTTGAAAATTATTCTTTTTAGATTGAAATTTCAACTCCTTGGTTGAAAGTTGAATTTCTTTTTAAAAAGTTCACTTTTTTGGTTGAAGAATCATAATTTTTGTCGCAAAATCTTTTTTTTTTTGTTACAAATTAGTTTTTTCAACTGAACGTTTAACGATTTTGTTGAAAATTCAACTGTTTTATAGAAAATTCTTCCTTTTGGCTTGAAAATTCAACAATTTGGTATAAAATTCAAATTGACCTCTTTTAGTTAAAAAATCAACTATTTAATTTTAAAAATTTAGAAACGAAAAAATATAAATTAAAAATTAATCAAATAAAATTTTGGAAACACCACATCTATTGTTAAAAATAGTTAGTTGAGAATGTATGTAATTTGTTAAAAATTCGTCTTTCTTGGTAAAAAGTTTCGACTACTTGGTTAAAAATTGATGTATTTTGTCAAAAATGTATCTTTTCTGGTAGAAAATTAATCTTCTCGGTTGAAAATTCAACAGTCTTGTAGAAAATTCGTTATCTCTTTATTCAAAATTATCTTTTTAAGGGCATGTGACACTTATCCGATTCCTACTTTACCGATAGTTTTTTGTGAATCATACCAATTCCACACGGGAAGAGATATCGAACTGAAAGTTTCGGAAAATATAGAAAAGAAACTAAGGAACGTTTATGTACTAATAAATTTTCACTACTACAAAACAAAATTTCCAACAATTTTTTTTTTTTTGTAATTGTAAAAATGTATTAGTACATAAACGTTCCTTAATGACTTTTCTTTATTTTTCCAAACTTTCAGTTTGATATCTCTTCTCATCTGGAAATGGCATGATCCACAAAAAAATGTTGATAAAGTAGGAATCGGATAAGTGTCACATGCCCTTAAACTAAAAATGTACTATTTGATTGAAAAATCATGCGTTTTCTTAAAGAACCGTCTGGTTTGATACAAAATGAATCTTGGTTTAAATATTAAATATCACATTTTTTAATGAAAATTGGTATTTCCAGGTATAAAAAGCAACTGTTTTGTAGAGAATTCGTCTCTTTGACTAAAAAATTAAACATTTATGTATAAAATTTAACCGTTTTGAGAAAATTCGTTTTCTTTTTATTGAAAATTATTTTCTGAAACTAAAAATGTAACTATTTGATTGAAAATTCATGTATTTTCCTAAAACCCCGCCTTTTTTTTATACAAAATAAATCTTCTTGGTTTAAAATTTAAATATGTGGTAGAAAATTAATCTGTTTTAGTTGAGGATTCAAGTATTTTGTTGAAAATTCTTTATTTTTGGTTATATTCAACTATTTTTTATTTAGAATTAAAGTTGTTTTCCGTTTAAATATCAACTGTTACATTTTTTGGTGAAAATTGGTATTTGCAAGTTGAAAATTCAACTGTTTTTTAAGAGAATTCTTCTCTTTGACTAAAAAATTTAAAATTTTGGTATAAAATTCAACCGCTTTGTAGAAAATTAGTTTTATTGTTATTGAAAATTAATTTTTTAAACTAAAAATGTAACTATTTGATTCAAAATGCATGTATTTTCTTAAAGAACCGTCTTTTTTTATACAAAATGAATCTTCTGTGTTTAAAATTTAAATATGTGGTAGAAAATTAATCTGTGTTAGTTCAGAATTCAAGTGTTTTCTTGGAAATTCGTCTTTTTTGGTCATACTCCGTTGATTTTTATTCAGAATTAAAATCGTTTTTTATTTAAATATCAACTCTTGCATTTTTTTCTGAAAAATTGTATTTTCAGGTTGACAATTCAACTTTCTTTGGAGAGAATTCGTATCTTTGATTAAAAAACTTAACATTTTGGTACAAAATTCAACCGTTTTGTCGAAAATTATTTTTCTTTTTATTACAAATTATTTTTTTAAACTAAAATATAAATATTTATTTCCTAAAAACCCGTATTTTTTTATACAAAATGAATCTTCTTGGTTTAAAACTTAAATATGTGGCAAAAAATTAATCTGTTTTAATTGAGAAATCAAGTATTTTGTCGAAAATTCGTATTTTTTTGTCATACTCAGCTGATTTGTATTTAGAATTAAAATCGTTTTTGATTTAAATAGCAACTATTACATTTTTTGGTACAAATTGGAATTTTCAGGTTGAAAATTTAACTGTTTTTTTAGAGAATTCGTCTCTTTGACTAAAAAATTAAATATTTTGGTATAAAATTCAACCGTTTTGTGGAAAATCCGTTTTCTTTTTATTTAAATTAATTTTTTAAACTAAAAATGTAACTATTTTATTAAAAATTCATGAATTTTTTTAAAGAGCCGTCTTTTTATAAAAAAATAATCTTCTTGGTTTAAAATTTAATTATTTGGTAGAAAATTAATCTGTTTTAGTTGAGGATTCAAGTATTTTGTCGAAAATTCGTCTTTTTTGGTTATATTGAACTGTTTTTATCTAAAATTGAAATCTTTTTTGGTTAAAATA
>CAKNYM010048613.1:11269-31839 GCA_932195095.1 Andricus curvator
AAAATTTAACATTTTGGTATAAAATTCAACCGTTTTGTGGAAAATTAGTATTATTTTCAAGGAAAATTAATTTTTTAAACTAAAAATGTTACTATTTCATTAAAAATTCATACATTTTCTTAAAGAACCGTGTTTTTTTTTATATAAAATAAATCTTCTTGGTTTAAAATTTAAATATTTGGTAGAAAATTGACCTGTCTTAGTTGGCGATTCAAGTATTTTGTTGAAAATTCTTCTTTTTTGGTTATATTCAACTGTTTTTTATCTAGAATTAAAATCTTGTTTTGGTTTAAATATCAACTATTACATTTTTTTGTGAAAATTGGTATTTTCAGGTTGAAAAGTCAACTGTTTTCTGAGATAATTCGTCTCTGTGACTAAAAAATTTACCATTTTGGCATAAAATTCAACCGTTTTGTAGAAAATTCGTTTTCTTTTTATTGAAAACTAACTTTTTTAGCTAAAAATGTTACTATTTGATTGAAAATTCATTAATTTTTTTAAAGAGCCGTCTTTTTATAAAAAAATAATCTTCTTGGTTTAAAATTTAATTATTTGGTAGAAAATTAATCTGTTTTAGTTGAGGATTCAAGTATTTTGTCGAAAATTCGTCTTTTTTGGTTAAAATATAAACGATTACATTTTTTGTTGAAAATTAGTATTTTTAGGTACAAAATGCAACTGTCTTGTAGAGAATTCGTCTCTCTGACTTGAAAATTCAACAGTCTTGTAGAAAATGAATTTTTTAAACTAAAAATGTAACTATTTCATTGAAAATGCATGTATTTTCTGAAAACCCCGTATTTTTTTTATACAAAATGAACCTTCTTGGTTTAAAATTTAAATACGTGGTTGAAAATTAATCTGTTTTAGTTGAGAATTTAAGTACTTCCTTGAAAATTCATCTTTTTTGGTCATACTCAGCTGATTTTTATTTAGAATCCAAATCTTTTTTTATTTAAATACCAACTATTGCATTTTTTTGTGAAAATTGGTATTTTCAGGTTGAAAATTCAATTGCTTTTGGAAAGAATTCGTCTCTTTGACTAAAAAATTTAACAGTTTGGTATAAAATTCAACCGTTTTGTGGAAAATTAGTTTTCTTTTTATCGAACATTAATTTTTTTAACCAAGAATGTAACTATTTCAATGAAAATTCATTTATTTTTCTAAAAACCCATCTTTTTTATACAAAATGAATCTTCTTGGTTTAAAATTTAAATATGTGATAGAAAATGAATCTGTTTTAGTTAAGAATTCAAGTAGTTTGTTGAAAATTCGTCTTTTTGGTAAAAAAAATCAATTTATTTGTTAAAAATGCAACTGTTTGGGTACTATTTCATTTAAAATTTCATGCATTATTTTGAAGACCCGCGTTTTTTGTATACAAAATAAATCTTCTTGGTTTAAAATTTAAATATTTGATAGAAAATTGATCCGTTTTAGTTGGGGATTCAAACATTTTCTTGAAAATTCGTATTTTTTTGGTCATACTCAGCTGATATTTATTTAGAATCCAAATATTTTTTTATTTAAATATCAACTATTGCACTTTTTTGTGAAAATTGGTATTTTCAGGTTAAAAATTCAACTATTTTTGGAGCGAATTCGTCTCTGTGACTAAAAAATTTAACAGTTTGGTATAAAATTCAACCGTTTTGTGGAAAATTAGTTTTCTTTTCATCTAAAATTAATTTTTTTAACTACAAATGTTACTATTTCATTAAAAATTCATGCATTGTCTTAAAGAACCGTGTTTTTTATATAAAATATATCTTCTTGATTTAAAATTTAAATATTTGTTAGAAAATTTATCTGTTTTAGTTGGGGATTCAAGTATTTTGTTGAAAATTCCTCTTTTTGGTTACAAATTTAACTACTTCGTTAAAAATTCAGCTCTTATCTTAAAAACACATCATTTTGGCTTAAAAATTCAAATTTTAAACGGCCCTTACCAGTCATTGAGAAAATTTGTACCCAATTAGCCAAGAAGTTCAAAAAAATTTCTCAATGAAAAGTAAAGCTAAAAAAAGTATCAATAGTGTGGTGAGTCCGAGGCCTGAAAGATATAACAGAAAACATTTAAAATAAAACCTTTTTTGCTTCATGCCTTCACAAAAACGTTCACCTCCGAAACTTCTGCAACGAAAACACCTTTTTAATATCACTTCACCCAAAAATGTAACTTTCACAAAACAAAATGTCGACATAACCTAACTTTGACGAAAGGCAACGCCAAAAAGGAAAGTTCGATTCTTAGATGAAAAAAAGATGAAAAAAGTGATGAAAATAGAGGAAAATGTGGTGCAGTTTTCAAATAATACAATGGAACAGTTGGTGTTATTCAGATAAATGAGTAAAAATGGAAATGTCGGCAAAACCATAACATGAAACAGGCGTTTGTACGTGCAAAACAAACCGGATATTTGAGAGAAAAATCACATCGGCTCGCGAGATGAATCATACCTAGGCAAAAGCAGGAAGCACAAGACAATTGGAAAAATAATTATCGCGGCAGCATTTCGCAGACCGAACTCTTAAGAAGCGAAAGAAATAAAAACGAAGCCTCACAAGGTTATTTATCGCAGTGGCGTACGTTCAAGTTTCAGCCGCCAGATGAAGTCTCGGAGTCCGGGCTGCGGAAATAACATAACCTCTCAAATTTCATACTCGCGAACTTTAGTGGCAGTCATTTTTAAAAATAGAAAGCGGGGAAATGCGTACCTTCAGTGAAAGACAGGTTTCTACTTTTCGGAAAAAGGCCTGATCCTCAGAAATATCCAGGAAAATTCCTTCATCACTTGCACACAAGAAACAGTTACTCGGCATTCCGTACCAAGAAAATGAAACAAACGCGAATCAGGCTTTTTGTACGGGAAGTCACTTTTTAGCTCATTTGAAACCGAACGCTGCAGGAATGCAGGTCGGAACCTGCGATCGTGTGGAGGACAAACTGGAATCCATATAATCACAACGGAAAAATGCAGATGATAGCAAAATCTCACAAATTGGCGGCAACGCGAGGGGAAGTGGGAACTCTTTCGGGATTATGCGGAAGTGACGTCAATCGGAGAGCGGATAATCGAATATCGAAATATCGAGCTGAAGAGTCGAACGCGACGCGGGAAATTCAAACGTACTTTTCAAATATTTTTATTCTATAGAGCACCCAGCTAACACACTGATCCTATAGATGAAAACTCGTAACCTCCATTGTAGTTTTATGGAGGAAGTTTTCTGTCGTCACTTTGTAAGTCATAGGGTGACCTCTATTTATTAAAATAAAAACTAAGAGAAGTAAAAAAGTAGATTTCTCATTTTATCGATCGCCGACAATTATTTCGATTTATTTATTTTTACTATTACTTTCAATGTAAGTTGGTATTAAAGATATTATATAGTATATAATTAGTTTTAAAGTTTATTATTGAATTAAATGTATAGAAATGCAATTTCAAACAAAAAACATACATATATATCACGTAAAAATTACTTGAATGCTTCAATTAAAATAATTCTGTAGTGCTTTATATGTATTAACTGATTAATTAATTATTAACTGATTCTATTGAAACTTATATTTTCTGGAATTAGTTTAAAAGGTTATTAATAAATCAAATATTCAGCAATGAAATCTCAAATTAATAAAAAAATATAGAGTACAAATTATTTGAATATTTTAATGAAAGTTATAGTTTAATGCTTCTTATTTTTTGAACTGATTGATTATTTTTCAGCTGATTAATTTTTTTCAAAATATTAAATTACATGAAGATTGATTTTGATTTGTTTCAAAATTAAGTACATAAATTTATTATTTACTTCAAGGTTATGTAATTGAATATTAGCTATAATTTTCATAATAAAAGATTATTTATATTCAAAATACCTCTACTCCAATTGTATAATTTTTGTCAATTTTCGTGATGTTGTGAAATAAGTACCTGAATTATGCTTTCCACATTATATGTACATATATTTTACTTTTCTATGGAATTAGTTTAAAAGATTATCATGAATTCAAATTTTCAGAAAAATATAAATTAAAAAATATTCGAATGTTTCAATGAAAATAACTGTTTATTGATTTTTATGTTGTGAAATGATTAATTCATATGTACATATATTTAAATTTTTTTTTAAATTTGTTTTGAAGATCAGTAATAAATTAAATGTATAGAAATGCAATTTCAAACGAAAACAAAATTGATACAATGTAATAATTATTTGAATGTTTCAATAAAAATAATTGTTTAATGCTTTTCATGTTGTGAACTGATTAATTAATTATCAACTGGTTCTATTGAAACTTACATTTTCTGGAATTAGTTTGGAAGGTTATTAATAAATTGAATTATCAGAACTGAAAGTTCAAATTAAAAAAAAAGTAGGTATAGTAAAAATTATTTGAATGTTTTAATGAAAATTATAGTTGAATGCTTCTTATTTTGTGAACTGATTAATTAATTATTAGCTGATTAATTTCGTTCACAATATTAAATTACATAAAGATTGAATTTTAATTTTTCTCTACTAAATGACATAAATCGATTATTTATTTTCAAGTTATGTAATTGAATATTGGCTATAATTTTTATAATAGAAGTTTATTTATATTTGAAATACCCGTATTCCTGTCACATAATTTTTTCAATGTTTTTGATCTTGTGAAATGAGTATCTGAATTAAATTTTCAAAGTTATGTGTACCTACGTTTTAATTTTTTTGGAATAAGTTCGAAAGCTTACTATCAAGTCCAATTTCCAGAAATTTCATTTCATTTCATTTCATTTCAATTTATTAAATCCAACAGTCAGAAGACCAATTACAGGATTACAAGTATAAACTAATATGGCGCAAGAGGAGGTATTATAGAATACAAAAGTATCGTAGATGTAAATATTAATTATGCTTACAATGTAAATTATGACTCAATCAAGTAGTAGAGTTTATGTAGGTGCGAACAGTTTCTAAAAAAGTGTTGATAGATTGAGTTAAAATATCGATATTGCCATTAGATGCTTTATGAATTGAGTTATACTTGTCACACATCTTGAGAATGGGAGTACTATGTGTCGGAATGTCGGTAAAGGTATAGAATGGGACCCAAAATCTGGTATCTTTTTCCGGAACTGCAAAGGGAACTTGCGATAGAAGATAAGAGTCATCTATGAAACCTTTGATAATTTTGAATAGAAATAGTACCATGGCAACTTTTCTTCTATTCTCAATTGTCCATTCGTTGAATCTTTCACATAATTCAAGGTAGTCATAACCAGGAGGAATGAACTCACCATTAATCTTCAAGTTAAGGAACTTTAAGAACCGTTTTTGACATTTTTCAATAGCAAGTATTTGATAATTTGGTTTTGGATTCCAAACTACAGACCCATATTCTAATTTTGACCTAACTAAAGCATAGTATAAGATACGGAAGGTAGATTCTTTCTTAAAAGAACGACACGTTCTGAATAAAAAACCTAAGGATCTATTAGCTTCACGTGTCATAATGTCAACTTGAGTGTTCCATTTTAATGAGTTATTAATGTAAATTCCAAGGTCACGCTGAACCTTCACTTTTTCCAAAACAATGGAATTTATTTTGTACTCAAACTCAATTGTATCAATCTTTCGAGAAACTGTCATAACAGTACATTTCTTTGTATTAATATCAAGAGAATTATTACTGCACCAATCTACAAAGTTATTTACATCATTTTGTAACTCAGCACAATCTTTAATGCTATTAATTGGTTTCAATATTTTAGCGTCATCTGCATATAACAAAATAGTATTTAATACAACACTATCGACGTCGTTCATATTTATAACGAAAAGCAGGGGACCTAGATTAGATCCTTGTGGAACACCAGACGAGGGTGAGAATGAGTGGGAAGCGTATCCATTGTACTGAACGTTCATATGACGATTATTTAAATACGAATAAATGAGACTAAGTATCTTATTAGGAACGCCTAAACTTTGGAGCTTATTTATAATAATGCAGTGATCAATACAGTCGAAAGCTTTTGAGATATCAGTATATACAACATCAACTTGTCTATGTTTCAATAAGTAAGTTTCAACTTGTTGAACGAATGTAGTCAAATTAGATATAGTTGATCGGTTTGGAACAAAGCCATGCTGAGCAGGCGAGAGGACAGGCGCCAAATGAGTCCACAAAAATTCAGTCAAAATCTTTTCAAAAACTTTGGAGAAATTACTAACGAGTGCGATCGGGCGGTAGTTTGCGATATTTGATTTATCCCCTTTTTTGAATACTGGGCAAATTCTAGAGAACTTCCAAAAATCAGGGAATACCCCATTGAAAAGAGATAAATTAAAGATAAAACAAAGTGGTTCCGCTAACTCATCAGCACATTCTTTGAGCATACAACTGGGTATTCTATCAGGTCCAGAAGTAAATTTATTATTCATCAACTTTAACTTTTTTAATACTTGATCTTCTGAGATCCTGAATGTATCACCCAATAAATTCTGAGACTTTCCAGAGATTCCTTCTGGTTTACCCAAACTAGGTTTATAAACCTTAACAAAGAAGTTAGCAAATGAGTCAACTATTTCCTGGGGTTTGTTGATCTCTGTTGTTTCCCAAAACATTATACCAGGTATTCTAGAGACTTTTTTAAGATTATTCATATGAGACCAAATATTTGACGAGGAATGATTTATATCACTTTCAACACTATCTAGATAATTAGCATAGGCTCTTCCAGAGTCTTTTTTGACTTCTTTCCTTAATCGTACGAAATTTTCTAAGTGAAACATACTGCCTGTTCTCTTGTGCTCAGCTCTAGCTTTTTCCTTACAATTTATTTTACATATGATTTCTTTAGTATACCAGTGAGGATATTTAGATTTAGTTACATTGATTGAAGTCGTGCCTACTAACTCATCAAGTAAATTATATATTATTCTATAAAATTGTGCAACAGCTTCATTACAATTATCATGACAATATAATAATGACCAATCTGCAGCTCTTAAGTGAATTCTAAGGTTCTGATAATTACAATTTTTAAATTTGAATCTTTTTGAAATCGGATTAATATTAAATTTATTATTTAATGGTAAGGATGGTATTGTAGCTTCAAATTTAATAATCAATAAAGGGTGATGTTCATCGAGAGGCAGAATTGGGAGCACATCCGTCTGTACTTCACATGGGAATGACGAAATAACTAGGTCTAGATAACGCTCATTGAAGTTATTTATATTATTATATTGTTTTAACTGGTGGAATTCAAGGAAATTGTGCAGAATAAACGACTTAGTATCAGTCATACCGTCGTTGATGAAGTTAATTAACTTAGGTATATTAAAGTCACCTATAATCAAAATTTTATTTGCCCAGATAACAGAGAAGGACGAAAGGGCGTCAAAGAAATGTTCAAGTTCGTTAGCAGATATATTAGGTGGAATATAAGTGGCAATCAAAATTAACGTTGAGTTATCATAATTTATTTTAACCGCAACAGCATTAACTTTAGGTGAAGCATTAATAATTGAAGTAGTGTTTAAACTGCCAGAGGTGAAAACAGATTTAATTGCCACTAAAACACCACCACCCCTTGTGTCAACTCTGTCATCTCGATAAACATTGAACACATCCATGTCGAAGAGTTCTGAATTATTAACATTTCCTTTCAGCCAGGTTTCGGTAAAAACAATGAAGTCAAATTCAGTCAGTTCAGGATTCGAAGTTAACAAATGGATTTTAGAATTAAGGCCTCTGACATTTTGGTAGTAAATAATGATCTCATTCAATAAATCGAGATTGGTACTATGCGAACAATTGAAAGTCTTATCACTCTTACCAGAAATTAAAGTTGAATTGCTGAAAGGGTGGAGGTTGTTATTTATAATGGTATCTTCTTCGTACTCACAATCTTGAGTTCCCCACGTACCTCCCTGATCATAATATCTACTTCTCCTCTGTCTCGGCGCTCCTTCAAGATCCCGCGAAGCTCTTTGTAGCGAGTTCTCTGAAGCAGAGTGCGGTCCTGAGAAAGAGACATCACTGTTGCTGTGGCTTGCACTGGAGAATTCGTATGAGGTTGCAAAAGAGGTAGCGTAGACTGACGAGAACGTACTTTCATTCCGTAAGATCGTAGAATCTCCGATGGCCGTAATTCGTTGGTGAAACGGATTCGGATTGGGCGAGGAGGTCCAGAGCTCTGTACATTCATACCAATTCTATTTATCTTAATGTCATTTGGATCATGTGTACTTAAAATAGAATTCAGATAATTATTAACTTTATCCAAATCTAATTTCAGAGCTTCCGGATGATTTATCTTACCATTATGTACTGATTCCGGACAACCAAAAAGAATGAGGTTGGATTTGCGATTTATCCTATCCGAGATTTCAGCTGTACATTGGGAAGAGATCAAGCTTTCCATTGCGACTTTGTCAATATCAAGTCTAGATGCCTCAGATTGTTGAATCTCGTGCATTTGTATTTCTAAAGAATCGATTCTTTCTAAGGCATCATTTAATTTGCCAGAGTAACTGTCCAATTTAGACGATACCTGGCTAATCTCAGAATGAACTAATTCTAGTTTAGAGGAGATGAAACCTTCAGATTCTTTTTTAGAGTTTGTGTAATGCTCCTGCATAATCTTGTTGACATCTTCAATAGTAATTCCCAGTGGTGGGTTGGGAGACGCAGATCTTTTAGGGGGTTTGAATCCACAACACTTTCTTTTACCAGTAGTTGAACTAATTGCAAGTTTGAGACATCCAGGGTGATAAAAATTTCCACACTGACAGGAGGAAGCATCTTCAATTATTTTTGAATTGCACTGGCCACAAGTCCTGTCCGACATGATAACAGTCAAGTCAAATATTGTATAATGTCAATCTAAGTATCCACAGTGTATGACACAAAACAAGCTCAGAGCATGTGATAACACGGATAGCTCGCATCAATAGCACACACGCACGACGAGAAATATAGAGAGATCAGGTGTTAATGAATACGTCACTCACATAATATATTAAGCGTAAATTACGCTATAATTTGAACGAAAAAATTAAACATATTCACTTAGAAAAATATTAAATAAATCATTGGTGTGCGCAATTTAAATAATTGAGCAAAATAAGTATCCGAATTGTTGGTAATGATGATACAAAGATATTCTGATCAAAGTTCACGAATAAAGCAATAAACTGCAGAGACACTAGATCGTTGTAAGTTTCGCCATATTCCCGTACCGATGCTTAGGCCAGTAAAGAAAATCACCAATAATGCACAAACCACACCAATGACCAAAAAACTTTTTTTAAATCCAGGATCAACTGCATAAGCACTAGTGAACTCGCACACTCCAAATCATGAAACAATTCAGGATAAGTCAAGTTAAGGAGAACCAAGTAGCGACACAAAAATCACATGTGAACCGACTTTTTTCAAAAAAATATATAAATCGAAAATAAAACATTATTTTATTATTAATTTTAATAATTATCATTATACATATTATTATTAATTGATTCTATTGAAACTTAAATTTTCTGGAATTATTTAAAAAGCTTGTTAATAAATGAAATATTCAAATTTAGTTAGTTGTAATGTCGATGGGGGTGGGAGCGCGCTCAAGCTATAAAGCCTATTGTGCCAATAAATATTGTGCCACAATATTCATAAATGAGTGTTAAAATTTAAAAAAATATAAAGTGTAAATTATTTCGATCTTTCTATGTCGCAATGATAGTTTGATGTTTTTATGTTGTTAACAGTTTAATTAATTATTAGTCGATTCATTTTGTTCAAAATTCTAAATTGAATAAAGATTGAATTAAAATTGTTTCTCAATTAAGTAACATACATTGATTATTTACTTTGAGGTTGTGTAACTGAATGTGCGCTATTATTTCTATAATAAAAGTTTTTGATTTTAAGTTTTTATGAAATTAGTTTAAAAGATTATAAATAATTTAAATTTTTAAAATAATATAAGATAAAAATTATTTTGATGTTTCAATGCAAATAATATTGTTGATTGATTTTTATGTTATGAACTGATGAATAAACTATTATTAACTATTGACTGATTAATTTTTTTCAAAAAATTGAATTACCTTTAAAGATTCAATTTGAATTATTTTCAGTTAAATCACATGAATTGATTCTTTACATTAAGGTTATGTGATTCAATACTGGCTGCTATTTTTATGATTTTATTTTTCCTTTAAAATATCTCCATTACAAGTATATAATTTTTTCAAATATTTGTATCAAAATTATATGTACATATGTGTTGATTTTTTATGAAATTTGTATAAAAGGTTATTAATAATTCAAATTTTCAGAAAAATATGAAGTGAAAATTATTTGAATCATTCAATGAAAATAATTCCTTAAAGCTTTTTGTGTTATGAAATGATTAATTGATTATTGGCTGATTAATTTTTTCACAAAATTAAATAACATAAATATTTAATTTCAATTTTTCTCTATCAAACAACATAAATTAATTATTCACTTCAAGGTGATGTGATTGAATATTGGATATAATTACTATAATAAAAGTTTATTTTTTTCAACCTATTCCAGTATCCGAATTTAATTTTCTAAATTATATGGACACACGTTTTCATCTTTTCTGGAATTAGTTTAAAAGGTTATTGATGACTGAAATTTTCAGAAAAATATAAAATCAAAATTATTTGAATGTTTCGCTGAAAACAATGATTTAATGCTTTTCATGTTCTGAACTCAATAATTATTTATTAGCTGATTAATTTTTTTCACAATATTAAATTACATAAAGATTCATTTTTAATTTTTTAATATTAACTAATATCAATTGATTATTAACTTTAGGGTTATGTAATTAAATATTGGTTATAATTTATATGATAAAAGTTTATTTATTTTCAAAATAACTCTATTCCAATTATGTAATTTTTGTAAGTTATCGCGATGTTGTGAAATGAGTATCTGAATTCAATTTTCATAATAAGGTTTTAATTTTTTCTGAAATTAGTTTAAAAGGTTAATAACAATGAGAATTTGTTGGAAAATATAAAATAAACATTATTTGAATGTTTCAATGGGAATAATTCTTCATTGCTTCTTATGTTGGAAACTGATTAATTAATTATTAGCTGATTATTATTTTTACAATATAAAATTACATAAAGGTTGAATTATAATTAGTCTATATTAAGAATCATGAACTAATTATTCATTTCAAGGTTATGTAGTTGAATATTGGCTATAATTCGTATAATGAAATTTTATTTATGTTTAAAATTTCTCTGTTGCAACTATATAATTGTTTTAAATTTTCGTGCTATTTTGGAATAAATATCTCAATTCCATTCTCGCAATTATATGTAAATATGTTTTAATTTATTCTGAAATTAGTTTTAAACGTTAATTATAATTATAATTTTCATAAAAATGAAATTTGAATTCAATTTTTCAAAATGACGTGTACATATGTTTTAATTATTTAGCAATGTATTTTGACACGCTCTTCTTTTTCTAAAAAAAGGTATTTAAACATTCCAGTGCAAATACATGTTTATTGATTTTTATATTGAGAACTGAGAATCGGATCAGAATATGATTGTTTAAATTATAGGTATTAATTTGTTAATGATTCAGCGATGTATATTGATGCTTACATTTAAAAAAAAATGGCCGTGAAAGTACCCGCAAATGTCATTGTACAAAAATTATGTTTTTTTTAATATATTAAATTACATATAATGTGCACACAGAATTTTCACATCGAGTTCCTCAATCTTTCTCAAATTCGCAGGTTATTTACCAAAATACATAAATATCCGATGAATTTTTTTCATATCCGAGACCTAGCTACTAGTTCGTGACTTTTTTACGGATAAATTTTTTCCGTGCATGAAATCTTAAAATGATATATCGCCATTTACTATTATTAATAGTAATAGTAAATTCTGCGTTACATGGATTCACTGAATAAATTCTTTGAGAATATAATTTCAGCAAGAATGTGATTGGACAAAAAATATTAACAAATAAATAGTTATTCGAAAATTGAGTAAATGAGAAAAAGGAATACAAAAGATAGCGCGCGCTTGCGCGCGCACATAATAGTCTAGTATATATAATACACTGAATGCAGGATTCAATGGAACGATCTGTGCCAACTTGAAGGCTTCGGAGCCGCCATGTTTGAGGGATGTTTTGGTTCGGGACCAGTCGGGACAGATCGGGATATGCGGGAGATTCAAATGTAGTAGGGAAGAGAACTCAAAAATATTAATAAAAATCATGTAAAATTCAGTTTATTGTCAATGAGTCAATCGACTAAAACTGGAAACTAAATAAAACTTAATAGAAAGTAATTACATAAATAAAAATAATCGAATAGTACAAAAAAAGGAAAGTCGATGGGATTTTAAATTGGTGGAATACACATTTTGTAAACACGTGGTTTAGAATATTTATCAATTGAATTATGAATTCTGATAAAACCTGCAATTTAGCTGAAACTGCTAGTTTTTAATTAAAAATTTTTATCTTTTTTGTTGAAAAAGCAAAAAAAAATAACAATAAAGTATAACTTTCGACAATTCAAAAAATTTTATATCTTTTTATTGATAATATGCGTTTTACTTTGTCGTAAAAATCTACAAGGTATTACAGAAAACTACAGGATTTTACATTTTTTAATTTGGGTGTTTGACGTTATAAAAATCTTTTTATTGTACGTAGAATTATTGTAGAATGTTACAAATATTTACAAAAAAATACAAGATTTCACCAAAGTTGAAATATTGGGAAACTGTACTTAAAAATTGTGTTGTATATACTAGTAGTTTATGGTAGAAATGTACAAATTAAAAAAAAACAACTATACACTTTTAGAATCCACATGAACGTTTCGACTTGTACTTTCCTGACAATTTTTGTAGGATATGCAATATATAATTTTCTACAAGAAACTAAAATAAAAATAATTTTTCACTTTTACCAAGAATTTTTGCTATTATAATAAATCACAATGAACTGTAGTGCGATTATTGAAAATTGAACAATTATTGATTTTACAGGACGATTCTGAACAGATTTTAACGTTAAACATATAAATTTTTAAATTTGAAAGCCTCAGTAGTTAAAGAAATGTAAACTTTTGATTGACACTTCATAAAATGTTCTTAATTCTAAAATAATTTCAAATTAATAAATTTATAATCAAACGCTCTTATTCAATTCCAAATCCTATTCAAATATTGTTTGAATCTAAAATATTCCATTTTTAACCATTTAATTTGTATTTTTTTAATTAATCAAGACTTTTTTGGGATATTCAGCAATATTTTACTTTCCATACAATTTTAATTGTTTTATTTAACAAATTTTTAATATGTAAGTGAAATTATTGAATTTTGATGCATAAATAACAATTAAAAAATTATCAATTTAGAAAAAATTTGAGTTAGTTTGAGAGATATTTACAAGTTTTCAGAAGATCCAAACTTAATTTAAAACTGGACAAAATTTCGAGAAATAAAATACTAAATTTAGATTTTTGAAGATTTCAAAATAAAATTTTGAAGCTTTTTATGGATCTTTAAAGGTTTTAAGAAAACAAAATAATTTTTAAGTTTGCTGGGAAAATTCAAAATGATTTTCTATTTTGAAAAATTAATATTAAGAGCAAAATTAAAAAAGATTGTAAACAGAATGCAGATGTTTGAAAATTTCGAACACAAAATTTATAGGCTTTTTAAGTATTTTGAAAGGTTTCAAATGAATAAAAAATTCTTATTTTTTTATTTAATTTTAAAATAATATTTAATAAAATTTTCAAAAAAGAATCTGGATGATTTTAAGGTAATTTTTTTACTTTTGCAGGATTTTCAAAAAATTGTAGGAAAAATTCGAGTTGCTTAAAATGATATAATTTAAATTTTTTTTGATTAATTCTTCAATTCACAGCACTGAAAATGATATCGTGGATTTCTGTTTTTTTAATCTTTTAACTGTACAATGTATAAAAGTTCAAATTTTGCAGTTTAACGACTTTTAATTAAAAAATTTTCAATTGAAAAGTGTTAAAAGCTTCCATTTTATACGCGTAAATTATTAAGCGTTCAAATTAAACAAATTTCAAGGTTCAATTTTTTAAGTTAAAAATTTTTAACACTTTTGTCTAAAAATACATAATTTTATTTGAAAATTCATTTGTTTGGTTAGAAATGTATTTATTTTGTTGAAAATTCGTCTTTTTCGGTTGAAGATTCCTCTGTTTTCGTAGAAAATTCAACTATTTGGTTTACAGATAACTTTTTTATCAAAAATCCATATTTACTGGTTGAAAATTCAACTGATTTGTAAAAATTGATCTTTTTGGCTTAAAAAGTCAACAATTTGGTCGAAAAATAACATATTTTGTTGAAAAATCGTATTTTTTAAATGAATTCTACTGTTTTTTATATTAAATTTTTTTGTAGTCAGAAAAATTCAACCATTTTGTTAAAAGTTGAACTACTTTCTTAAACATTATTGTTACTATTTTACTATTTTTTTAAGCTTGAGCAGTTCCGAGCCCTGTATATATTTATACCTTATACTTTTTTCTATGTCATTTTTATTGAACATTAATTCAAAGTTCGTATTCATGAATTGCATAATATTATTGGCATAATATTAATATTACTAATTATTTAACTTACGCACATGCCACAAGAGTTTTATTCCTTTTGCTCTTCTAAATTATTATCATTTGTATTATAATTTACATTCATTTTGTAATTATAATATCCATTAGTCATATTTACAATTTCACCCCACTTTTTTTATCCGCAGAAAAATTATTTTGTACAAATTCGCAGCTTTTAAAGGTTCCAATAAGTGTTTCACAATTCTAACCTATACAGATTTTTAGGATATTACAATTATTATATTGTTCACTTGTAAAAACTTCAAAGTTTTATTGTAATTTTCAAGGGCAAACATAAATAAATATTCTAAACCACGTGTTTACAAAATGTGTATTCCGCCAATTCAAAATCCCATCGACTTTCTTTTTTTGTACTGTTCGATTATTTTTATTTATGTAATTACTTTTTATTAAGTTTTATTCAGTTTCCAGTTTTAGTCGATTCACTCATTGACAATAAACTACATTTTACATGATTTTTATTAATATTTTTGAGTTCTCTTCCCTACTACATTTGAATCTCCCGCATAACCCGATCTGTCCCGACTGGTCCCGAACCAAAACATCCCTCAAGCATGGCGGCTCCGAAGCCTTCAAGTAGGCACACGCATTTTCCATTGAATCCTGCATGCAGTGTATTACATGATCCAGGGTAACTTACCCGACGTTCGTTCTCGGCGAGAATTTATGAGAAATTATTTTTTTCTCCTTTCTAACTTCCGAGAAGCGCACTTCTGGCAACGACAACTTTCCTTTGATAATTAATTTGCTTTTCCAATAATTTTTTTTCAATATTTTTTATTTAGTGCACCAAAGACAAAATTTCAAAAAAAGATAGAAACTGGTAGTATTCAGCTGTTTCTTTAAAAGCGTAGAGGTGCTAAACACCTTATCTTCAGTTTAAAAATATCACATTATTTAGTTTATATAAAAAACTACTGAATGTTACACATGTGAACAGTTTTTGAAATAAATAATTATTGCTTATTTGATTTTATTATTTTCATTATTTATATTTATTCAAATGTAATCATTTTATTTTTTGAAGTTTTTGCAGTATTGCAAGACAATTATACGGAGGGTTTTGAAAATGTTCTTTTAATGCTCACAAAGTTTTCCATATTTTAAATGTACCTAAATAGGCGCTGTTTATAATTTATTCTATAAGTGCCAACAGAAGTATATGCATTTATACTTCGGTATATATACGATTTCTTTCACGCATTTTTTAAAAATAAGGCTTTTGATTAACATTTTAAATATTTTATTCGTATTTTGAAAGATTCATTTTCGATTTAACGTTTTAGTCATAGTTCATTTATATTTCAAAATGTTTGAAACTTTCGAAATTTTGAGTACCATTTATTTCTTAATTGTGTTTGGATTTTTTATAATAAATTTTGTTAATTTTTTTATTTAACCCTTCAGTAGTCGCGGCCGATCTGACAGATCGCGCGAAGGTATTTTTTGTTCCCCCACAGATAAGGTTGGCGGCCCTGCGCTGTCCTTCCCAGTAGCTTCCTCACGGACGAAGGGGGAGGGTTTAGTGTTGTCTCGTTCTCCGTGACGTGTGTCAGTGGCGCTCTGTGGTGCATTTGATCTGAGAGATCGCCGCGACTAACATCGTAAGTTTTCCTAAAGTTGATAATAATTTTTTTATTTCTCATTCATATTATTACATCAGCTGTGGCGATTTGCATTGCCTACTTTTTGTGTAAAGTTACTATATTGATGGTTTTACCTACTGTGATCTCTCAGATCAAATGCGCCACAGAGCGCCACTGACACACGTCACGGAGAACGAGACAACACTAAACCCTCCTATTTCAAGATAAAACTTAACTAGTGTTCAAAATTTTTATGTGATTGCGATTCAAGACTGATTTTATAGTGAAACCATCGTAGTATATCTAGTTATGTTATACAAGAGTTGAATACCAAAAAGAAAAACGCCAAAAAAGAAAAAAATGGAAATTATCAAGATGAAAGCAAGGTCCTGGTTCCTCTAGGTTTTAAACTAAAAATTAGCCATAAATTAATTTCTTAGATTGTTTTCTGCTACTTCCGGCCTCTAAAATCATGTACGCACTTAGTGTCAGTAGCTAAAACTCAAATTTGAACAAAAATGTAAGTTTTCACAAATTTGATCTGTCAGATCGCCGCGACAAATATGACCCGTAAAATAGCCGCGACTACTGAAGGGTTAAAAACCAACTTTACATTTTTTTTTAACTTTTCAGAAGGACCTTGGCCTTTTTTCAATGAATAGGATAAATTAGTTTAGGGTATCAAGAAAGAATGTATTTCCAATAATTTGTTTCTACGATAGCTTGCAAATATATAATAATTATTAATTATTTTAACAATTTTCATAAACATATTTAGAGTTTGGCTATTTTTCAAGGAATAGGTACAGTTTGTTTACAAAGACAACTACGAATGTCTTTCTGATGAAACTTTTATATGTTGCTTCGTAAATTTACAATAATTATTAATAATTGAAACAATTTGCATAAACAAAGAGTTTGGCTATTTTTCAACGAATACGGTAAATTTCGTTTACAGAATTCACTAAGAATATCCTTCCGATGACTCTTTTCTATGAAGCTTTGCAAACTTACAAGAATGATCAATTATTTCAACAAATTAAGAGTTTGGCCACTTTCCATCGAATAAGCCCAATTTGTTTACGGAATCACCAATAATGTATTGCCAATAACTCTTTTCTACGATACTTTGCACAGTTACAATAATTATTAATTATTTAAATAGTCTTCATAAACATATTCAGAGTTTGGGTATTTTTCAAGGAATAGGCACAATTTGTTTACGGAGTCAACTAAGAATATCTTTCCGATTACTCTTTTCTATGTTGCTTTATAAATGTACAAGAATTATTAATTATCTAAACAATTTTGATTAAAAAATTAAGAGTTTGGCTATTTCTCAACGAATAGGCTCAATTTTTTTACAGAATTAAGTAAGAATATCTTTCAGATTACTTTTTTCTATAATGATTTGCAAATTTTCAAGAATTATTAATTATTTAAAGAATTTTCATAAACAAATTAAGCGCCCGGTCATTTTTCAACGAATAGGAACAAAGAGTTTAGGGAATCAAGAAAGAATGTATTCCCAATAAATCTTTTCTACGATACTTTGCAAATATACAATAATTATTAATTAATTTAACAATTTTTCTAAAAATATTCAGAGTTGGTCTATTTTTCAAGGAATAGGCAGAATTTGTTTACGGAATCAACTAGGAATGTCTTTTCGCTGACTATTTTATATGCTGCTTTGTAAATTTACAAGAATTATTATTTGTAATATCATTATTTTTAACGAATTGGCTCAATTGGTTTACAGAACCAAAAAGAATGTATTAAAAATAAGTCTTTCCTATGTTACTTTGCAAATTTACAATAATAGTTAATTATTTTAACAATTTTCATACACATATTCAGAGTTTGGCTGTTTTTCAACAAATAGGCTCACTTTGTTTATGAATTCAACTAAGAATATCTTTTCGATGACTGTTATCTATGTTGCTTTCTAAACTTACAATAATTTTCAATTATTTAAACAATTTTAATTTAAAAACTAAGAGTTTGGCTATTTTGTAACGAATAGGCTCCATTTTTTATAGAATTAAGTAAGAATATCTTTGCAGTGACTTTTTGCTATAATGCTCTGCAAATTTCAAAGAATGAATAATTATTTAAACAATTTTGATAAACAAATCAAGAGTTTGGCTATTTTTTAAAGAATAGGCTCAATTTGTTTACGGACTCAATAAAGAATGTTTTTCAAATACCTCTTTCCTATGATACTTTGAAAATTTACAATAATTATTAATTATTTAAACAATTTTCATGAACACATTCAGAACAATTTGTTTGCGTAGTCAACTAAGATTATCTTTCCGGTGACTTTTTACTATGTTTTGTAAATTTACAAGAATTATTAATTATTTAAACAATTTCGATTACAAAATTTAGAGTCTGGCTATTTTTCAACGAATAGGCTCATTTTTTTTACAGAATTATTTATTCTGCATCGTGAGATGGTATCCATGCGAAGCCGTGTACAAATCAAAATTATTGAAGTAAAAGTTAATTTCATGGTATTTTATTGAAATTCATTTCCAAATAAAATAAATACATGTAAATAAATTGGTCGCGCGCGGAGCGCGCGTATGAGGCTCTAGTATAGTTAATTTTCGATCATTCCCAGATAGCAAGCGTGCGAGGCGCGTTACTCGCACTGCATGCGAGGCACGCCATGCGTGCCGAAACGCAGCGTTATCGCTCGCACTACGTGCAGGCACATATATGCGAGGCATATGAGTCGCATATTGTGATAAGTGAATTTTTGAAAAATAATAATATAAATTATTAATATTGTGAAAATACTAAAAATTTCAACCATTTTCCTACTATTAAAAAGATGTAAAATATCAATTTTAATTTTAAAAATATATTTGTATTTTTATTGGACCGACAATTTATAAATTACCAAAAAGAAACTAATTTTTGCAAGTTCGATATTAGACAACTATGTGTTTGTTATTTTTATTATTCAAACAAATTATTTTTAATTTATTTTACCCTGCTTATTCTATATTTACGGATCAGGTTTTAAATAAACAGTTCCAAGTTCCCGCCTGATCACGTGGCAAGAAACATATCCATACAACATGGCGTTCCTTTCGTTTGCGGTGCAGCGGTGGTTAGGCTAGGTCGTTTATATTGAATGTTGACAATTTGCAGTCTTCTTCTTCGTGGGCACTTTGTTATTTGTAATTTATTATATGTACGTAAAATTATTTCGGATTGCAAACGGTTTTCGTGTTCGCTGTACAGTTTCGAGTGAACGTTTCGCCTGGCAGATATACTGAAGGCAAATAAATACTTATTTTTTAATGTGTTGATTGGATCATTTTGACTCGCAATGTATTTTTTCGTTATTTTTTCAAGTGAAAAGAGAGAAATGTTTTTTACTCATTGCTATATGTTTATCGAAATGTGTATAGCAAATTAGATAACATTTAATTTCGAAATTGACATAATCCAGTTAGGGTTACGTGACATTCTGAAAATCTTGATTAAATAGTGACACATAACCTCAATTTCTGGTGCGGTAAACGAAAGACCGCTGTAGATTGCACTTTTCAGAATAAAAATGAATAGAAAATATACATTGAATATACTGAAAAATGTCCCTGCTATACATTCTCCCGATTATGATAGAAAAAGGGCAGTTTTTGAAATTATAAAGAGATTGATGACAAGGTGGATAAAGAATATTTTGTTTTTTCCGATTCCTTCCGCAACGAAAATTTTATTTTAAAATGTTTTCACACAAAACTTTTTCCGTATTATCCTGTAACATTTTGGTCTTTATCTGTATAGTTTATTTGTATTTATTTTTCTCGAGTCTTTCTCATTATTCTCATGTCTTCAATTTTTCAATTTAAGAAATGTCACATTTTATGTCATATTTATCGTTTTGTTCATATTACGTAAAATTAATTAGCGCTCCCTAACGTGAAATACTGTCTACAATATTAAAAGATATAACATTGTCAACATATTTGAAATTGAAATTCTTAGTTATCAAACAGTTTTAAATTGAGATTCTAAATATTGCTTCAAAGTTAAATATTTAAAATTAAAGGACAAGTTAACTTTGAAATCACCATTGAAATAGACAATTTTAAAGTGTGAAGTCGAATGATTTTCAGAAAATGAACGATTGTTTTCATGAGGCTTGAAACATAAAATATTTTTTGAATGCGTTAATTTAAAAAAACTTTTTTTATTACAATAAAAATTACGTTCAAGATAAATTACATACTTTTTATTCAACAATCTACATTTA
>CAKNYM010048613.1:54029-87470 GCA_932195095.1 Andricus curvator
GACATTTTTTTTTTGAATTTTGTACTAAAACAGATGAATTTTTTTTTAAAAAAGGACAAATTTTTCAACGAATTTTTTCAACCATAAGGGATAATTTTTGAACGAAATAGTTGAATTCTCTACCAAATAGTTGAATTTTTATCCAAAAAAGATTAATTTTTTTTGATGAAATTTGTACTAAACAGATGAATTTTTAATAAAAAAAGGACAAATTTTTCAACGAATTTTTTCAACCATAAGGGATGAATTTTTAACGAAATATGTAGTTGAATTCTCTACCAAATAGTTGAATTTTTATCCAAGAAAGATTAATTTTTTTATGAAATTTGTACTAAACAGATGAATTTTTAATAAAAAAAGGACAAATTTTTCAACGAATTTTTCCAACCATAAGGGATGAATTTTTAACGAAATATGTAGTCGAATTCTCTACCAAATAGTTGAATTTTTATACAAGAAAGATGATTTTTTTTAAAATGAAATTTATACTAAAACAGATGAATTTTTAATAAAAAAAAGGACAAATTTTTTTAAAAGTTGAACTTTCATCCAGAAAAGCTTTCAGTTCATTTTTGAACACCAAAATATAAATTTTAAACCCAAAGTAAATTTTCTACGAAATAGTTAAATTCTCAACCAAACAGTTGCATTTTTGTCCAACAAAAATGAAAAGTCTACGAAAGCAGGTGAATTTTTAAATCAAAAAGACAAATTTTCAAAAAAAGAGTTGAATTTTCATCCAAAAGAATTTCAATAGAATTTTCGACAAAAAAATAAAAATTTTAAAGAAAAAGTAAATTTTCTAGGAAGCAGTTGAATTTTCAACAAAACAGTTGCATTTTGGCCAAGAAAGATGCAATATTTCTACTAAAAAAAGATGAACTTTGGAATCAAAAAGACAAATTTTCAGAAAAAATATTTTTCATCAAAAAAATATTTCAGTTGACTTATCAGCAACAAAATATGAATTTTAAACAAAACGTTCATATTATACGAAAAGAGTTAAATTTTTAACCCAAAAAGACGAAATTTTTAACAAAACAGGTGAATTTGCAAAAAAAAAAATTATGTCTTTTTCAGAAAATTGTTAAATTTTCAACCAAATAATAAAATTTACAACCAAAAAGATAATCTTCAGGAGAAAGTTTTTGCGAATTTGCAAAAATTACGTACATGGGTGAAGGACCCCCTCCCCCCTATAGTAACAAATCGTAATTTCAAAAATCGTATTTCAAAAATATATCAAATATTTCACATAGATTTCCAAAAATCTCAGAAACTTCACAAACTAGAATGATTTCCTAAAGATTAAAGAAATTTCACAAATATTGCGCAAAGATCCCGGATACATTTAAAAGATCTCACAAAGACTTAAATGATTTCCCAAAGATTTCAATAATTTCACAAATATCATCACATATTTCAAATATTATGCAGATTTCCAAAGATTTCAGAAAGACCAAAATTATTTGGCAAATACTTCTAAAGATATCAGAAAGATTTTACAAAGAACTTAAAGATTTCAGGTTGATTTAAAAGATTTCACAAAGATTTTAATAATTTTACAAACATTACCAAATAATTCCAAAATATTACAAATATTTCGCAAAGATTTCTGAAGATATCAGGAAGATTTTACAAAGATTTCAATGATTTCTCAAAGATTTCGGATAGATTAAAAAGATTTCAATCATTTCACAAATATTACCAAATATTTCACAAAGATTTCCAAAAATCTTAGAAACTTCACAAATTAGAATGATTGCCAAAAGATTTCACAAAGACTTAAATGATTTCCCAAAGATTTCAATAATTTCACAAATATCATCAAATATTTCAAAAATATTTCAAATATTATGCAGATTTCCAAAGATTTCAGAAAGATTTAAATGATTTTCTAAAGATTTCACAAAGACTTAAATTATTCCACAAAGATTTCAAAGAATGTACAAAGATTTCCAAAATTTTTATTATTAAATTATATTAAATTTATTAATTAAATATTTTAAATATTTCTGAAAAGTTTCCAAAGCTTTCGAAAAGATTTCACAAAGATTTCACGAAGACCTTAATTATTTCAAAGATTGTACAAAGATTTCAATAATTTCATAGATATTTCAAATATTTCGCAAAGATTTTAATGATTTCCCAAAGATTTTAAAGATTCAGCAAAGGTTTCAGATAGATTAAAAATATTTCACAAATACTTTAACAATTTCCCGAAGGTTTCAATAATTTCATAAATATTATCAAATATGTCGCAAAGATTTCGGAACGGTTTCATAAAGATTTCAATGATTTTCCAAAGATTTTTAATCCTTCACAAAGATTTCAGATAGATTAAAAAGTTTTCACAAAGACTCCAATTATTTCACAAAGATTTCAGGTAGATAAAAAAAAATGCAAACGGTCCAATGAATTTAATCATTTAATTTCGAAGGGGGGAGGGGCAAATAAATACTTTGCCCCTCCCTGGTCGATTTCTGGGGGGAGGTGGCATTTCCCCATGTGCCCCCCTAGGGCTCCGCCGCCTCTTTTAAGATTTCTTTGTCACTTCCCCTTTCCAACCTCTTTTTACCTCTCTAAATTTCTTCCTGACTTCATGACTTCCCCGCTTTCCCTTTCTCTAATCTTGTTATTTGTGCTTATATCTCCTGGTCCTCTAGCTCTATCTCCTCCTCATAACCCCCTCTTATCCCTCTCTGTCATTTTCCATTTTTATGCTGTCGCTTATGCCTTAGTTTTTCTTTCTCATTTTATTGATAAATTTTTAGGATTTCCCCTCCGTTTCAACACTATTAATTTGCTCTTCTACTTCTTTTTGTTTCCTTTATTCTTTTCCCTTGCATAATTCCCTACATTCTTTTCTAGACCCCACAGGCCCACATATTTCAACCTATCCCTTTTTCCTTTCTTCCAGTCGTACGTTTTTTTAACTTCCTCTGTCCTTTTTTTGCATTCACTATCTCACCAAATTTGCATCCCAACCCCTCCTGACTTTTATCTTTTGCATTCTCCTCGCTCATCCTTTACTTTTCCTTTCAGTTCATTTTGAGTTTTTCTGTCTTTTTCACATATTCTTTCGTTACTTCCTCTATCCACACCTCTCTCTATTATTTCCTCTGATTTTCTCATCTCCTTTCTAATTTTACCTTTTAGATATATCTCTAATGGATGATCCAACTTTTATCTCGTCTCTATACTCGCATTTTCCTTACCTTTTCCCTTTTTCTCCCTTTTTATATAGTTGAGTGATCAAGCCCTCTTTCCACTTTTCCGGGAACTCTTTCCAAACTTTTTTTACTACCTCCATCGACTCCTTTCTGGCTTCCCCACTTTCCCTTTCTTTAATTCTTTGATTTGTGCTTCCATCTCCTCGTCCTCTAGCTCTATCCCTCTTCGTCACACCCTTTATCTTTTTTATTCTCTTACTATTTTCCCCTGCTTTCCCTATTTCTTACTGTTCCTTTCAGCTCATCCGAAACCTCATTTCACTGTACTTTTTCGAATTTGAGTTTTTATGTCTTTCCTATATATTCCTTCTTTGTTTCCTCTATCCACGCTTCTCTATTATTTCCTCTGATTTTCTCATCTCCTTTCTAATTATACCTTTTAGATATATCCCTAATGGTTGATGATCTGACTTTTATCTCGTCTCTATACTCATTTTTCGTACATTTTCCCTTTTTCTCTCTTTTTATATATTGGAGTGATCAAGCCATCTTTCCACTCTTCCGGCAACTCTTTCCAAACTTTTTTTACCACCTCCCTCGATTGCTTTCTGGCTTCCCCACTTTCCTTTTCTTTAATTCTTTGATTTGTGCTTCTATCTCCTCATCCTCTAGCTCTATCCCTCATCATCATAACCTTTATCTTTCTGATTCTCGAGAGTAGTAAGATCTTACTACTTTCTCCGCTTTCCCTATTTCTTACTATTCCTTTCAGTTCATCCCAGACCTCATTTTACTCTTCTTGCACGAATTTGAGTTTTTCGGTCTTTTTTATACATTCTTTTTTTGTTTCCTCTGTACACACTTCTCTATCTATTATTTCCTTTGATTTTCTCTCTTCTAATTTTACCTTTTAGTGATATGTTGATGATCTCACTCTTCTTACGTATGTATACTCATTTTCCTGACCTTTTCCCCCTTTTTATATATTAGAGTTGCCAAGCCCTCTTTCCACTCTTACGGGAACCTTTCCCCTTTCCAAACTTTTTTTACTACCTCCCTCAATTTCTTTCTGGCTTTTCCGCTTTCCTTTCTTTAATTCTTTGGTTTGAACTTCTACCTCGTCTTTTAGCTCTATCCCTCTTCTACATAACCTTTATTTTTTTATTCGCTTACTATTTTCACCCACTTTTCCTATTTCTTACTATTTATTTCAGTTCATCCCAAACCTCATTTCACTCTACTTTCTCGAATTTGAGTTTTTCTGTCTTTTGTACATATTCTTTTCATACATTCTCTGTTTACACTTCTCTCTGTATTAGTTTCTCTGATTTTCTTCTCTTTTTTTTTTAAACCATTTAACCATTTCCCATAATAGTTGATCATCTGACTCTACTCTTTAACTTCTGTCCACACTTCTCTCTTTATGATTTCAAGCTCTGATTTTTTCCTCTACTTTCTAATTTTACCTATTAGCCATACCCCTAATAGTGGATAATCTGACTCTACTCTCGTCTCCCTGCTGGAAGTAAAAAGATTCAAAAAGAACCGTACGGATAGAAAAAGATAGAGATATTCAATCCTTCCCAAATGCACACTTTGCATCCCACAAACGTTATCTTTTTCTTTCCACGCCTTATCCGTCATGTCTACTTAGACCTATCTCTTTGTATCCCTGACTCTATCCCTTGCAGTTACAACTGTCTATATTTTTCTATCACTGACTCTATTCCTTGTGGTCACATGGGTCTATCTTTTTCTATCTATGTTGTTCACAAATGCCTATCTTTTTCTATCCCTTGTGGTCAAACTGCCTATCTCTTTCTATTAATGATTCTATCCCTTGTGGTCACGTGCGCTTATCTTTTTTTATCCCTGTTGTTCATACATGCCTATCTTTATCTATTCCTGACTCTATCCCTTGTTGTCAAAATATCTATCGCTTTTTATCAATGATTCTATCCGCCATATTCATAAAAACTTATCCTTTTCTATCCATGTTAATCCGTCAAATATACCCTAATAGAGATTTAAAAAGATACGACAAAATTTGGGATGGCCTAATGGATGGAAAAGTATAGATATGGATAAGCAGAGGATTCATTTAGATAGAAAGACTGGGATTCAAGAAGATAGGGCTATCTTATATTTCTGAAAAGATAGAATTGGATTCGAAGACAGAGATTAAAAAAGATAGACGAAATTTGGGATTGCCTAATGGATGGAAAAGTATAGAGATGGATAAGCAGAGGATTCATTTAGATAGAAAGAATGAGATTCGTAAGATTAGGGCTGACATATCTGAGAAAAGATAGGAAAAGATTCGATTATATAGGAAGATAAGGATTAAAAAAGATAGTCAAAATTTGGGATCGCCTAATGCATAAAAAAGTATAGAGGTGGATAAGCGGAGGATTGATGTCGATAGAAAGCCTGGTATTCGGAAGGATAGGGCTGAATTATATTTAAGATAAGATAAGTAAAATTTAATTTGATAGGAAGAAAGGGATTAAAAAAGATAGACAAAATTTGGGATTGCCTAATGGATGGAAAAGGATTGAGATGGATAAGCGGAGGATTTGTTTGGATAAAACGACTGAGATTCAGAAGGATAGGGCTAACTTATATTTCAGAAAAGATAGCTGTGGATACATTTGGATAGAAAGACTGCACTGTTAAAAATGTTTCGAATTCTCCAACACTTCTGCAATACAAGCGTAAGGTAAAATTGCAAACACGGTATTGGAATGACGAAATTGCAATACATTTATTGTATCTGTTGTAAATCGTGAAGTTACGGTCGAGCATTCCAATACATGTATTGTAGCGTATCATTCACGGATTTCGCAGAATTCATGGAATTTAAGGAATTCACGAAATTTATGGAATTCACGGAGTTCATAGGATTCACGGAATTCACTGAATTTATGGAATTCAATTAATTCTTGGAATTCACTGTATTCGCGGAATTCATGGAATTCACGAAATTTATGGAATTGAAGAAATGCACGAAATTTATGGGATTTACGGCCAACAGCCATACCACGCTGAAAAAACCAGTTCTCGTCAGATCACTAAAGTGAAGCAGCCTTGGACGCGGTTAGTACTTGGATGGGTGACCATTCGAGAAAACTGAGTGCTGTTGGCACTTCGTGGGTGTGGTGAGCCCACACTTGTAGTTATTTACTACAAGAAACTATCCACCTAGAAACACTACCCGAATCGGGCTGTGTCACTCCTACCCTGAAAGGGAAATGGCTTAATGGTATACATACGGAATTCGTGGAATTCAATGAATTGATGAAATTCACTGAATTTATGAAATTCAGGGAATTGACTGAATTTATCAAATTCGCGGAATTCACTGAATTTACGAAATCACGGAATTCATGGAATACACTGAAAGCACGAAATTAACTGCATTTAAGGAATTCACGAAATTTATGGAATTCACAGAATACATGGAATTCATAGGATTCACGGAATTTACTGAATTTATGGAATTCACGAAATTCAATGAATTCTTGGAATTTAAGGAATTCGCGGAATTTAATAAATTCACGAAAATGGGATTTACGGAATTCGTGCAATTCACGAAATTCATGGTATTCACGTAATTCCTGTAATTCAATGAATTGATGGAATTCACTGAATTTATGAAATCACGGAATTCATCGAATTCACTGAAATCACGGTATTAACTGCATTTAAGGAATTCACGAAATTTACGTAATTCATGGAATTCAATGAATTGATGAAATTCGCGGAATTTATGAAATCACGGAATTCACTGGAATCACGGAATTCACTGGAATCACGGAATTAACTGCATTTAAGGAATTTACGAAATTCATGGAATTAATGGGATTCAAGGAATTTACTGAATTCATGGAATTCACGAAATTCAATGAATTCTTGGAATTCACTGTATTCTTGGAATTCACTGTATTCACGGAATTCAATGAATTCGCGGAATTCATGGAATTCACGAAATTGATGAAATTCACGAAATTGATGAAATTCATGGTATTCACGTATACCATTACCATTAAGCCATTTCCCTTTCAGGGTAGGCGTGACACTACCCGATTCGGGTAGTGTTTCTAGGTGGATAGTTTCTTGTAGTAAATAACTACTACAAGTGTGGGCTCACCACACCCACGACGGGCCAACAGCACACAGTATTCTCGAATGGTCACCCATCCAAGTACTAACCGCGCCCAACGCTGCTTAACTTCAGTGATCTGACGAGAACTGGGTTTTTCAGCGTGGTATGGCCGCTGGTAATTCACTGAATTCAATAAATTGAGGAAATTCAGGGAATTCGCGGAATTCACTGAATTTTTAAAATTCAGGGTATTCGCGGACTTCACTGAATTCATGAAATTCACTGAAATCAAGGAATTATCTGCATTGAAGGAATTCACGGAATTCACGTAATTCATGGAATTCACTTCACGGAATTCACTGAATTCACGAAATTCACTGAATTTATCAAATTCAGGGAATTCGCGGAATTCACTGAATTTATCAAATTCGCAGAATTCACAGATTTTATGAAATTACGGAATTCACTGAAATCACGGAATTAACTGCATTTAAGGAATTACGAAATTCAAGGAATTTATGGAATTTACGGAGTTTATGGAATTCACGGAATTCATTGAATTTGCATAATTCTCGGAATTCACATTCCATGTATTTCTTGAATTTCATGAATTCCACGAATTCCTTAAATTCCATGAATTCCTTGAATTCTATGAATACGCACGCTTTATATGCTAAATATTAGCAAAAGTTTTGGCTCCGTCGGAAAATTTCTTTTTTTTTACGTGGAAAAAGTGTTCTGAGAAATGATTAAAATTTTTTTTTTAATGTTTCGGTTCAGCAGGTGTCGAGATATCCAGCCGCAAATATGATACAGAAGTCTTACTGGCTACTTGACATGTATTGTGAAATTCCAATACATGTAAGGTACTCTAGTATTTGGAAACTACAACATTATGTATTATATTTCAGAAAAGATAGAATGGGATTCACTTGGCTAGGAAGACAGGAATTAAAAAAGATAGACAAAATTTTGTACTTATTATTAAAGATGGAAAGTAAAGCTCTGTAGATTACTGGTCATTTATTGTAATCATGTCCGAGAAACTCTCAGTTCATAATGTTTTACAAACGTTTCGACTGTTCGTCGACAGTCCTGTTCAGTAAAATTATTCTACTGCAATATAAACCTGTTGGATAAATTGTAAATAAAAGTTATATATACTCTTGCATTGACTCCGTCTGCTGGACGGACTTAATTAAAGATTAAAATTATTGTAACATATTAAAAACACATTTGTTTTCTTGCCGTCCAGCAGACATGATTACAATAAATGACCAGTAATCTACAGAGCTTTACTTTCCATCTTTAATAATAAATATTACACCCTGGTCAACACCATAACATCTTATATATAAAAAAAATTTTGTACTGCCTAATGGATAGAAAAGTATAGAGGTGGATAAGCGAAGGATTTACGTTGATAGAAAGTCTGGGATTCAGAAGGTTAGGGCTGACTTTGGATTGCCTAACGGATAGAAAAAGATAGCCGTGGATAAGTGGAGGATTCATTTGGATAGAAACACTAGAATAGGGATAGGAAGTGGAAAGAAAAGGATACATATGGATAGGTGGCGGATAGACATGGATAGGAAGATTGAGATTCAAAAGAATAGAGGTGATTGTAAATTTAAAAAAAGATAGAAAAAAATCGAAAGAATAGACACGGGATAAAGATGGATACATCGTTTCTTTCCATTTCGATCTTAGAGATAGAAAATGATTCAAACGGATAGAGACTCTATCCATTTAATTCCAGCAGGGCTCTGCACTCATTTTTCTGACCTTTTCCTGCCCTTCATTCTGTTTCGCCCTGCTTTGTTCCCCTTTTTTATTCTTGCATTCAAATCTTCTTCCTCCTTTCCTATCCTTCTCCTTTCATTATCAGTATGTCTTCCTCTTCTTCTTTTATGTAATTATCTATTTCTTTTCTTTTATTTTCCATTTCTTCCCCATTATCTCTACCTCCTCAATCTCTTTTGCTGTTTCCTTTTCTTCTAGAGTCTCTTCCATTCCTGTAATTATTCCTCCACATCTACCCTTTCCTCTTTCCTTTACCTACAGGTACTTTGGTCACAGCATGTCTGATCCGGGAACGAGTTACAGATCCAGGGTTGAGGTGAAGAAAGTTAGAGAAACGAGGGATCCGATTGCTGGTTTCAAAGAGAAAATTATCAAAGCCAATTTGGTGTCTGCTGATGATCTTAAGAAGATTGACGATGAGGTCAAAAAGGAGATAGAAGAGGCTGTGCAGAAGTCTAAGACTGATCCGGAAGTTCCGGAGAAGGAACTTACATTCGATATTTACTCGAATTGCCTTGAACCGGAGATTCGTAACAATGTTCCTTTTTTGCCTCTGAAGCATGAAAGATTGGGAAAACTGTTGGTGCAGCAATAGGGAAGCATCATCAGTTCTCATTGGACTAATGTACTCTATGAATAAATTTGGTCTTTTGAGTTTCGTAGTTGGTAGTTCTAATTAGAGTAATGGACAGTAAATGAAATTTATTTGGGTTCAAGTAACCTTTACAATTGAAACATATAGATCTAAAATAATTCCTAAGAAACAAAGAACCGATTGAAAAACTTGAATCGGTCTGAAGCCTTAGTGAATCGGCTTCATTGGCTATTTCCGATAGCGACCGATTCACAACGATTTCAAATTTAACCTTCCGAGTACACACCGGAATCTGTATCCGAACCAATCCGAAAAAAGTTCAACATTTCGTTCGATCGAAATCGGTTAACAATTAATCCGATTTAATCCGAATCAATTCGAACCAAATTTTCAATCCAAATTAATCTGATTCAATCCGAACTCGGATTGACCTAAACCGATTTTCAATCCGAATGAATCCAATTCAATCCGAACTCGGATTCATTCGGATTGAAAATCGGTTTAGGTCAATCCGAGTTTGGATTGATTCGAATTAATTTGGATTGGAAATTTGGTTCGGATTGAAACGGATTGAGTCGATTAATTTTTAACCGATTTGGATCGAACGAAATGTAGAACTTTTTTCGGATTGGTTCGGATACAGATTCCGGAATAATTTGGAATGAATTCCTATTCGATACTTTCGCCAGGGCAGTGTGTACTCGAAAGGTTAAAGTTTTATTTATTTTGTGTGAAATACGGGAGCATAAGCTCAACATTTTCGATCCGATTCAATCGGACTTTTCTCATATACGTCTGAATCGGAGTTATTAGGTTAGAGTCCGATTGAAACGCGTCATTGCGATTTAGAAGGTCGACCAATCCGCTTTCATAAAAGAAACCGATTCACTAAAACAATTCGTTCCGATTGTTCCGAATTGAAAAATAAATAATTCATCGAAATTCGTTTGAATCGGTTTCCGATTCAAATAATTTCCATTCAATCGATTCTTTTTTCCTAGGTGGGTACAGCACCGGTCCTTATATTTACAATTAAACTACCGCGAAATAATATGCGTAACTACAATCGAAATCTTGACAATAAACAATTATTATTCTACTTCTATTTAATTATATAATCTAATTCAACCATAATATCCATCAATTCAGACCATTTTTTAATACTGCTTTCGGAATAAAATTGAAGAAAATTAAAGCTTCAAAACTGGCTGAGTAACTCAAGCGGCAATGTGTCGGGTTTGTAGTAGAAAAGTTGCGGGCTCGATTCTCGCTGCCTACACATTTTTCCACATTTTTTTTTCCTTTTTATTTTGTTATGATGTTTGAATATTTTATTTCCTTCTAAATTTATTTAAAATTATTCAAAAGTAAACATTTTTTATTCTTTCTTTCAATGAAAAACTCACTCAAATGCATTATCAGAGTGTCTATTTTACCTGGAAAGTCTGGAATTGGCAGGGAACTTTTATATCCCTGGAAAAACCTGGAAAAGTCAGGGAATTTTTTCGAAAACCAGGGTGGCGATTCGGCGGACGATTTCAAATTCCCGGTCATTTCCCGGTTTTTCCCGGTCAAGTTTTTCAATTTTCCCGGTCAACTCAAAGTAACATATTTATATTTGCCGCAAAACGCAAACATTTATTTTAATTCATGACGTTCGTTCTAAACATCTTTTAACACAACAGAGCAAAACGTTGCAAAATAAATGAATTTTGAAAAAAATATTTAAATTTTCCACTAAAAAATATCAATTTTTTACAAAAAAATGGAATAGTTAAACTTTCAGTTGAAAAAATTAGTTTTCAACAAAAAAAAACGGATTTTCAATAAAATAGTTCAATTTTCAACCACAGTGATGCATTTTCAAATCAAATTATGAATCTTTATCTGGAATAGTTAAATTTTAAACCAAAAAGATAAATTTTCAACTAAAATGATGAATATTTAACTGGAACACTCGAATTTTCAACCAAAAAGACGAATTTTTAAAGAAGATTACATTTTAAATTAAATGATTAATTTTCTACCCAAAAATACAATTTTTCAACCAAATACATTAACTTTTAAAGAAAGGTTTGAAGTTTTAATAAAAGAAGACAAATTTTCAACCGAATAGTTAAATTTTGAACTGAAAAAATAATAATTTTCAATCGAAAATGGAATAGTAACATTTTTAGTTAAAAACATTATTTGTAAACCAAACATAAGAGTTTTCAAATAAAACAATGAATCTTTAACTGAAATAGTTCAATTTTCAAACCAAAAAATGAATTTTTACTAAAAAAAGATAAATTGTCAACCAAAACTTTAATAATTAAATTTCAAGTTAAAAAAATTAATGTTTAACCAAACAGATGAATTTTCAACAACAGCTATGGAATTTTCAATTGGAATAAGTTAAATTTTCAGTTAAAAAAATTAGTTTCAACAAAAAAACTAACTTTTAACAACAACAAAAACTAACTTTCAAAATAATAGTTACATTTTCAAACAAAGTGATGAATTTTCAAATAAAATTGTAAATATTTAACTGCAATAGTTTAATTTCAAACCAGAAAGATGAATTTTTAACTGAAATGATGAATCATTAACTAGAATAATTGAATTTTTGACCAAAAAGATTAATTTTCAACCAAGAAGATTAATTTCTACCAAAAAAGACGAATTTTCAACTAACAAAGATAATTTTTCAACCAAAAATTGAATAATCAAATTTTTAGTCAAAAATGAATGTTCAACCAAAGACATGAATTTTGAACTAAAATTATGACATATTCAACTGGATTAATAGTTACATTTTCAGTTGAAAAAAAAAAAAATTTTCAACCAAAAAACATCCAAAGAAAAAACAAATTTTCAATCAAACAGCTCATTTTTCAACCAAAGAAATGAATTTTTAATTGAAACGATGGATTTTCAACTAAAAAAAAATTAATTTTTAACAAAAGAGCTTAACTTTCAACCAAATAATTTTATTTCAAACCTAAAAGATGAATTTTCAACTAAAATAATAAATATTTGACTGGAATACTTGAATTTTTAACCGAAAAGAAGAATTTTTAAACAAAAAGATTAACTTTCAAAGAAAAATAAGATAATTTTTTACCAACAAAAAAAATCGGTTTTTTAACAAAATACATGAATTTTCATCGGAATAGTAAAATTTTCAATTAAAAAGACAAATTTTTATCCAAATTGTGGAATTCCGAACTTGAAAATTTTAATTTTCAACTCAGAATGGAACAGTTAAATTTTCGTTTAAAGAAATTAATTTTCAACCAAACTGGTGAATTTTCAAATAAAATGATGAATCTTCAACTGAAATGATGAATCTTTAACTGTAATAGTTTAATTTTATGCCAAAATGATGAATTGTCAACCATAAAGTTTAATTGTCTACAAAAATAGATGAATTTTCCACAAAGTACACACATTTTCAAAGAAATAGTTTAATTATTAAATGAAAAATATCAATTTTCAACCAAATAGTTGAATTTTCATCAAAAAAAGATAAATTAATTTTTAACAAAAGTTTAACTTTTAACCCAGTAGTTGAATTTTTAACAAAAAAACGATGAATTCGCAACGAACAAAAATTGCAATATTTTAAACTTGAAAATAAAAATTTGTCTGAATTATTGTTCAAATTCATGGACTTTAGAGACAAATTCAAGAAATTATCAATTATGCTTTTAGTATTATTTAATTATTAATTAATCTATGGTGCTAATATATTTAGGAATATTTTGTGATATAATTTGTCAAATTTTTCTAAATTAAACATATTAATTGAATCCCTAGAAATTGAAAAAACATTATTTATAATAAACTCGCTAAACTAGAATAATAATAGAATCTTTAAATTGTCAGGGAATTTCTTTCCAGGATTTGAGTAGACACCCTGATTATAAATAAATTAATTTTATAAAAAAGACTAGTGAAAAAAGGCATTTAAAATTAATTTCTTTACATAATTTGAAAAAATTTTAGAAATGAATTCAATATTTTAAAATTTTGATAAAATACAAAAAAAAATGGAAAGAAGTGTAGGCAGCGAGAATCGAGCCCGCAACCTACCAAGTATTACATGGTCTAAATACTTGTTTCAAATTTCCAATATTTTGATATCGTATCCTTATCTTTCGAAAATAAAAGAATTGTATATAGCACAACATTTCTAAAAATGATTCATTTCCCAAATTTCTTTTTTACAAAATCCCAGAGAAATGAATGACAAAGATAAAAATGTGTATTGATCAATGAAATTATTGATAACAATATAGATAAATTATATTAATTTAATTTTTAGCAATAAAATTTTTTTTTTAATTTTTAAAAAATTTGTTAAATAAGAAAAATTTGGTTTTAAAGACAAAATTCTTGAAGGAAGATGGTCCTTTAGTTTCATGAAACTGAATTATGTTTTTTATTCCGTTGGGAAAAGGTAACAAATATATCGCAGAATTATACATTTTTTTAGCCAAAACTTTTGGTCTTGTCACCTTTCGTTTGGTCGGGCTTATCTTCATTCGTTATCGACAAATTATTGAAGGTGTTGATTACGCTCGATACAATATTCTCACACCATTCTATCGTCGACAAAAATGTGAGTCTGAAATAAATAGTATTTATGAAAATATTGTGTTATAATTAATAATTAAAATATTAAAAACTGCTGGCCTCACAGTCCCTATGGGATAAAAAATATAAAAGATAGCAGGGTGTCTACTCAAATCGAAGAAAAAAATTCCCTGACAATTCCAGGATTATTCCAGGTATCTGGCAATTTTTAAAATTAAGTTTAAAACACTTCATATTCCTAACTTTTTAAGTAAAAATAATGCATCTTCAGTAAGAAAGATAATTTTTTAACCAAATAGTTGATTTAAAAAAAAAATTAATTTTCTACCAAAAAATACGATTTTTAAACAATATAAATGAATTTTTAACGAAAAAGTTGAATTTTCAACTAAAAAAAGGTAAATTTTCAACCATTTAATTGTTTTTTGAACTAAAAAAGATCAGTTTTCAAACAAAAATTTAATAATTAGATTTTCGGTTGAAAAAATTAAATGCATATTTAAAAGAAATACTTGAATTTTAAACGAAATAGTTGAATTTTCAACTAAAAAAGACCAATTTCCAACCATATAGTTAAAGTTTGAACTAAAAAAGATCAATTTTCAACCAAAATTGGAATAATTAAATTTCCAGTTAAAAAGAATTAATTTTCTACAAAAAAGGCCAATTTTCAACAAAATACATAAATTTTCAACTAAAATGATAAGTATTTAACTGGATTACTTGAATTTTCAACCAAAAAGATGAATTTTCAAAGAAAAAGGTTAATTTTCTACAAAAAAAATCGATTTTTCAACAACATACATGATTTTTTAACTAAAAAGACAAAGTTTAAACCATGTAGTTGAATTTTTAACTAAAAAATAAAACATTTCAACCATATAGTTGAATTTGAAAGCAAAAAATATCAGTTTTTAACCAAAAATGTAATAGTTAAATATTCAGTTCAAAAATTAATTTTCCACCAAAAATATAAATTTTCAAACAAAGTGATAAATTTTAAACAAAAAATATGAATTTTCAACTGAAATAATTGAATTTTAAACCAAAAAAATTCATTTCTACTAAACAAGACGAATTTTCAACTTAAAAAAATCATTTTTCAACCAAAAATTGAATAAATGAATTTTTAGTGAAGAAAATTAATGTTCAACCAAAAAGATGAATTTTTAACTAAAATGATAGAATATTGAACTGAATTACATTTTCAGTTTAAAAAATTAATTAAAAAAAAATAAACGAAATAGTGGAAATTTCAACTGAAATAGTTTATTATGAGTAAAAAAATTAATTTTTGTCCAAAGAAAAAACAAATTTTCAACAAAGTAATTCATCCTTCAACCAAAAAGATGAATTTTCGATTATAATTATGAATCTTCAGCCAAAAAATTAATTTTTAACAAAATAGCTTAACTTTCAAGCATTTAAATTTTCATTCCAAAAATATGAATTCTGAACAAAAAATGTAGCAGTTGATATTTCAACCAAAAACGATTTAAATTTTAATTAAAAACAGTTGAATTTTCAACTAAGAAAGATTTTTCTGACAAGAAAGAGAACACATTTTTTTTAAATGGTTGAATTTTTAACCAGATAAATTTTCAACTAAAACGGTCAATTTTTTACGAAAGTAGAACAGTCAAATTTTCAGTTAAAAAAATAAATTTCAAACCCAAAACCGAATTTTCAACAAAATAGTTATAAATACAGTAATATAGAGCTATTTTTACAAATAAAGAATCATTGTTATTCAATTTTATATTGTAATTTTAAAAAAATTAGGCACGCTCTCGAAAAACTTACAAACCAAAAATATGAATTTTCAACAAAAAAAGTTACTTTTCAACCAAATAAAATAGTCGAATTTTTTACAAAATACCAAGTTGATTTTCTACCAAAATAGTTACATTTTCAACAACAAAATTGGATTTCTTCACCAAAAGAGATCAATTCTGAATCGAAAAAGCCAAATTTGGAACCAAGAAATAAAAAAAGTCCATTAAATTCTTGAATTTTTAAGTCAAAAAGATTAATTTTCTACAAAACAAATGCATTTTCCAACCAAAAATATGAATTTTTAACAAAAAGTTATTTTTAACCAAATAAAATAGTTAAATTTTTTACAAAATACCAAGTTAATTTTCTAACAAAATAATTGAATTTTAAACAACACAAAAATTGATTTTTTTACCAAAAGAGATAAATTTTTAAACAAAGAAGCCAAATTTTGAACCAAGAAAGAAAAAAATGTCCACTAAATTGTTGAATTTTTAAAACAAAAAGACGAATTTTCTATAAAACATTTGCATTTTCCAACCAAAAATATGAATTTTCAACAAAAAGTTACTTTTCAGCCAAAATAAATTTTTTTTTTCAAAATACATGAATTTTCAACCAAAATAGATGAATCCTCAACGAAAAATATAATAGTTTATATTATTTCAACCAAAAAATATTTTGATTGAAATGAAACACAGTTTAATTCAACAAAAAAAAACGAATTTTCAACAAAATAGTTAAATTTTCCACCAAAATCAATTAGATTTTTTTTACTCTAAGATATAAATTTTGAAACGAAAAAGTAGAATTTTGAAACAAGAAAGATCAAAATTGCCACTGAATTGTTGCATTTTCAGACTAAGAAGTCAAATGTTCTACAAAACAGTTGTATTTTCGAATGAAAAATATGAATTTTTTACCAAAATAATTGAATTTTCAAAAAAAAAAGAAGTTTTTTTTACCAACAGAGATAAATTTTGAAACGAAAAAGACAAATTTTGAACCAAGAAATAAAAAAATGTCCACTGAACTGTTGAATTTTCAAACCAAAAAGACCAATTTTCTACAAAACAGTTGCATTTTCAAACCGTATATATGAATTTTTAACAATAAAGATTATTTCAAACAAAAAAGATTTCGATTAAAATCAAAGGCAGTTGAATTCAATAAAAAAAACGAATGTTCAACAAAATAGTTACATTTTTAACCCAAATAAATTAGATTTTTTTTCAAACGAGATGAATTTTGAATCGAAAAAGTCAAATTTCAAACCAAGAAATAAAAAAAAAAGTCCATTAAATTCTTGAATTTTTAAGTCAAAAAGATTAATTTTCTACAAAACAGTCGCATTTTCAAACCGAAAATATGAATGATCAACAAAAATATCACATTCCCACAAAATAGTTGTACTTTCTATCAAAATAGTCGAATTATTAACCAAAAAGAAATTGGATTTTTTTCAACGAAAAGAGATAAATTTTGAAACGAAAAAGCCAAATTTTGAACAAAGAAAGAACAAAATTTTCACAAATTTTTCAATAAAATAGTCGAATTGTTTATAAAATACCAAGTTAATTTTCTACCGAAATAGTTAAATTTTCAACAACAAAATTGGATTGTTTTAACAAAAGAGATCAATTTTTAAACGAAAAAGCCAAATTTTGAACCAAGAAAGAAAAAATGCCCAATAAATTGTTGAATTTTCAAACCAAAAAGATGAGTTTTCGACAGAAGAGTTGCATTTTCAAATAAAAAATATGAATTTTCAACAAAAAAGTTACTTTTTAACCAAATAAAATAGTTAAATTTTTTTCAAAATACCAAGTTAATTTTCGACCAAAATAATTGAATTTTTGACAACACAAAAATGGATTTTTTTACCAAAAGAGATAAATTTTTAAACGAAAAAGCCAAATTTTGAACCAAGAAAGAAACAAATGTCCACTGAATTGTTGAATTTTCAAACCAAAAAGACGAATTTTCTACAAAACAGTTGCATTTTCAAACAAAAAATATGAATTATCAACAAAAATGTCACATACCAACAAAATAGTGGAACTTTCTATCAAAATAGTTGAATTTTTAACCAAAAAGAAATTGAATTTTTTTATCGAAAAGAGATAAATTTTGAAACGAAAAACCCAAATTTTGAATCAAGAAAGAAAAAATTTTTCACTAAATTGTTGAACTTTCAAAACAAAAAAACGAATTTTCTGCAAAACACTTGCATTTTCAAACCAAACATATGAATTTTCAACAAAAAAGTTACTTTTCAACCAAATAAAATAGTCGAATTTTTTATAAAATACCAAGTTAATTTTCTACCAAAATAGTTAAATTTTCAACAACAAAATTGGATTGTTTTAACAAAAGAGATCAATTTTGAAACGAAAAAGCCGAATTTTGAACCAAGGAAAAAAAATGCCCAATAAATTGTTGAATTTTCAACCCAAAAAGATGAGTTTTCTACAGAAGAGTTGCATTTTCAAATAAAAAATATGAATTTTCAACAAAAAAGTTACTTTTTAACCAAATAAAATAGTTAATTTTTTTTCAAAACACCAAGTTAATTTTCGACCAAAATAATTGAATTTTTGACAACACAAAAATGGATTTTTTTACCAAAAGATATAAATTTTGAAACGAAAAAGCCAAATTTTGAACCAAGAAAGAAAAAAATGTCCACTGAATTGTTGAATTTTCAAACCAAAAAGACGAATTTTCTACAAAACAGTTGAATTTTCAACCAAAAGTTAGTTTTCAGCCAAATTAAATAGTTTTTTTTTTCAAAATACATTAATTTTTAACCAAAATAGATGAATTCTCAACGAAAAATATAATAGTTAATATTATTTCAACCAACCAATATTTTGATTGAAATGAAACACAGTTGAATTCAACCCAAAAAAACGTCTTTTCAACAAAATAGTTAAATTTTCCACCCAAATGAATTAGATTTTTTTTTACCAAAAGAGATACATTTTGAAACGAAAAAGCCAAATTTTCTATAAAACAGTTGCATTTTCAAATCGAAAATATGAATTTCTAACAATAAAGATTATTTCAAACGAAATAATGAATATATATATATATATATATATAATAATTATAATAATTATATATATAATATATAATAAAAATTAAATTTTTTTCCAGATGAAATGAATTTTGAATCGAAAAAGCCAAATTTCGAACCAAGAAATAAAAAAAACTCCATTAAATTCTGGAATTTTTAAGTCAAAAAGATTAATTTTCTACAAAACAGTTGCATTTTCAAACCGAAAATATCAATGATCAACAAAAATGTCTACATTGCACTAAAATAGATGAATTCTCAACGAAAAATATAATAGCTGATATTTTTTCAATCCAAAAATAATTTAATTTGAAATCAATCACAATTGCAATCAACCAAAAAAGACGAATTTTCAACAAAATAGCTGAATCCTCAACCAAAAGAGATTAATTTTCTACCCATAACTGACCCATAAACCTCTGTTAATAAAAGATAAAATACAAAAAAAAACAGGAAGTTACTTGAAAGTAACTAAAATTAAAGTTCCAAGTTACTGCAAAAAATCGTAACTAAGTTATGTTACAAGTTACTTTTTAAGATAATAACAAAGTTACCTTAAAAGTTACAAATAAAGTAACTTTTCAGTAACTCTGGTACCAAATCTCGTACCATAGGGACCAAATCTTGAAAATAGGGTACTTTAGGGACCTCAACTAAATATAGGGTACAATAGGGAATATAGGGCCCAACAGGTCTGTGAGGCCTAAAATTATTATAAATTTTCAAGTATACAAATATTTACCTGAAGTTTATTTTGAGATTTTCGATAATTTCTTCAGCTGGTATATTTATCGACGGTATTTTGTCGATAGTACTTCCAATAAATTCGGATCCCTTTCCGAGACTTTTTTCAGTTTCGTTGAGAATATTGGTGATTGTTTCGTTCGATTGTTTCACAGTTGTGTAAGCATTACAAAATGTTGAAGTGATGGTTTCAAAAATTTGCATCTGAAGAAAAGGTTTATTCTCTTCGATGGGAAGTGCTAATTGCTTTTTCTTTGGACTGTCATACTTGGTCATAACACTAGCTTGCTAAAAAAAAATTTAATTTTACGTAAGTTAATAGAATTTCCAGTTGGGAGAATACAAGGAATTCGAACAGATTTTAAGGGATTATAAATTATTTCATAGGATTTCAGGTAATTTTCAGAGATTTCAAGGGATTTGAAAAACTTAAAAGAAATTTTTGAAGGATTCAAAATATTTCATTGAATTTTAAGAAATTTCAAGGGATTCTAAGAGAATTGTGCAAGGAATTTTGTGCAATTAAAAAAAAATCAAGGGATTTAAAGGAATTTTAAATGATTTCCAGGTATATTAAGGGATTCCGTTTTAAAAGATTTTGTAGGACTTCAAGGGATTCAAGAAATGTTTAAATTTAAAAGTGATTTTGAGAAATTTAAAAAAATTTGAAATATTTCAAGAAACTTTATAAGAATTCCAGGAGATTGGAAAGGATTTTATGGGGTTACAAGGAATTATATTTTTTTCGAAATTTTCCAGGGATTTTTGTCGGATATAGAGAGATTTCAAGGGATTTGAAAAACTTTAAAGAAATTTTATAGGATTCAAAATATTTTATTGAACTATGAGAAATTTCAAGGGATTCTAAGAGAATTGTACAAGGAATTTTAAAAAGAATTTTTTGGTCGGATTTAGAGATATTTAAAAATAAAATATTATTTAATTTATTACTAACTATTTTAAGAAATTATTTTAAAGGATTTCAGGAGATCTGAAAAAATTTAACGGGGTTTTAAGGGATTTCAAATGATTTCATAGGATTTCAGCTAATTTTCAAAGATTTAATAGGATTTGAAAAGCTTTGAAAATTTGTTAAAGGATTCAAAATATTTAATTGAAATGACTTCCAGGTACATTAAGGGGTTCAATTTCAAAATATTTTATAGGATTTCAGGGGATTTGAAAAAATGTTTAAATTTAAAAGAGATTTTGAGAAATTTCAAAAAACTTGAAATATTTACAAAAACTTAATAAGGATTCCAGGAGATTGGAAAGGATTTTATGGGGTTACAAGGGAATACATTTTTTTCACATTTCCAGGGGTTTCGTCGAATTCAGAGAGATTAAAAGGAAAATTTTTTAAGGGATCACGAAATATTTTAAAGCATTTTTTAAAAAGATTTCAGGAGATCTGAAAGAATTTAATGGGATTTTAAGGAATTTCAGATGATTTCAGGAAATTTTCAGAGATTTCAAGAGATTTGAAAAACTTTAAAGGAATTTTATAGGATTCAAAATATTTTATTGAACTATAAGAAATTTCAAGGTATTCTAAGAGAATTGTATAAGGAATTTAAAAAAAGGGATTTTGTCGGATTTAGAGAGATTTAAAAAAAAAAAGTATTATTTAATTTATTACGAAATATTTTAAGAAATTATTTTAAAGGATTTCAGGAGATCTGAAAAAATGTAACGGGGTTTTAAGGGATTTCAAATGATTTCATACGATTTCAGCTCATTTTCAAAGATTTCAAGGGATTTGAAAAACTTTGAAAAATTGTTAAAGGATTCAAAATATTTCATTGAATTTCAATAGATTCTAAGAGAATATTGTACAAGGGATTTCGTGGAATTTAAAAAGATTTCAAGAAATTTAAAATGATTTTCAGGTATTAATAATTTCAAAATATTGTACAGGATTTCAGGGGATTTGAAAAAATGTTTAAATTTAAGAGATTTTGAGAAATTTCAAAAAATTTTAAATATTTCAAGAAACTTAATAAGGATTCCAGGAGATTGGAAAGAATTTTATGGGGTTACAAGGGATTACATTTTTTTCAATATTTCCAGGGGTTTCGTCGAATTCAGAGAGATTAAAAAAAAATATTTTTTCAGAGATTAAGAAATATTTTAAGAAATTATTTTAAAGGATTTCAGGAGATCGGATAGAATTTAATGGGATTTTAAGGAATTTCAAATGATTTCAGGAAATTTCAAGAGATTTGAAAAACCTAAAGAAATTTTTGAAGAATTCAAAATATTTCATTGAACTTTCAGAAATTTCAAGGGATTCTAAGAGAATTGTGCAAGGAATTTCGTGCAATTAAAAAAAAATCAAGAGATTTCAAGGAATTTTAAATGATTTCCAGGTATATTAAGGGATTCAGTTTCAAAACATTTTATAGGATTTCAAGGGATTTAAAAAAATGTTTAAATTTAAAAGAGACTTTGAGAAATTTCAAAAAATTAAAAATATTTCAAGAAACTTAATAAGGAGTCCAAGAGATTAGAAAGAATTTTATGGGGTTACAAGGGATTACATTTTTTTAAAGATTTTCAGGGGTTTCGTCAAATTCAGAGAGATTTAAAAAAAAATTTAAGAGATTAAGAATTATTTTAAGAAATTATTTTAAAGGATTTCAGGAGATCTGAAAGAATTTAATGGGATTTTAAGGAATTTCAAATGATTTAATTGGATTTCAGGAAATTTTTATAGTTCAAGGGATTTGAAAAACTTTCAAGAAATTTTAAAGGATTAAAAATATTTAATTGAATTTTAAGAAACTTCAAGAGATTCTAAGAGAATATTGTACAAGGGACTTCGTGGAGTTTAAAAAGATTTCTACGACTAAAACAAAATTGGAGATTTGAAAGAAATTTATGGGGTTTCAAGAGATTTAAAATAACTTTTACATTTTTAAGGGAATTTTTGGAATTTCCAAAAATCTAAACTTGTCTAAACTTTATAAGGATTCTATCAGATTTGAAAGGATTTCATGGGGTTTGAAGGGACTTAAAAAAATTCTTAATATTTCAAGGGATTTCGTCGGGCTTTTGGGGCTTCAAACAAAATTTCAATTATTTGAGAGATTTCGAAATATTCCAAGGAATTTTTTAAAGGGATTTCAGGAGGTTTGAAAGAATTTTATGGGGTTTAAGGGGATTTTAAACAAATTTTTAATTTTGAAGGGATTTTATAGAGTTTCAAAAAATTCAAAATCGTTTAAGGAATTTTCAGGAATTCTAAGCTGTAGGAGAATTGAAAGGATTTCATGGGATTTGAAGAGGTTTGAAAAAATTCTGAAGATTTCAAGGGATTCTGTCGAATTTGGAGGTATAACAAAATCATTATTTAAGGGATTTCACAACTTTTTAAATTTTAAAGAGATTTTGTGGAATTTAAACAAATGCAATTTTTTAAGGAACTTTATGAGATTCTAAGTTCTAGGAGATTTGCAAAGATGTCATGCTGTTTCACTTTTTTTTTTAATTCTGAAGATTTCAAGGGATTTTGTCGGATTTAAGGGATTTAAAATGATTTCATAGGATTTCACATAATTTTCAGCGATTTCGAGGGATTTGAAAAACTTTAAAGAAATTTTAAAGGATTCAAAATATTTCATTGAATTTCAAAATATTTAATTGAATTTCAAGAAATTTCAAGGAATTTCGTACAATTTAAAAAGATTTCAAGCGATTTCAAGAAATTTTAAATAATTCCAATTTCAAAAGATTTTATAGGATTTCAAGGGATTAAAAAAAAAAATAATTTAAAAGAGATTTTGAGAAATTACAAAAAAATTAAAATATTTCAAGAAATTTTATAATGATTCTAGGAGATTGGAAAGGATTTTATGGAATTACAAGGGATTGAATGTTTTTTTTCAAGATTTCCAGGGATTTTTTGGATACATAGAGATTTAAATCAATATATTATTTAAGGGATTTGGAAATATTTTAAGAAACTATTTTAAAGGTTTTCAGAAGATCTGACAGAATTAAATGGGATTTTAAGGGATTTAAAATGATTTAAGGGATATAAAATGATTTCATAGGATCTCAGGTAATTTTCAGAGATTTCAACAGATTTGAAAAACTTTAAACAAAATTTTAAAGTATTCAAAATATTTAATTGAATTTCAAAAAATGTCCACGAATGTTAAATTTAAGGGATTCAATTTCAAAAGATTTTAAGGAATCTCCAATGATTTAAAATATTTCACGGGATTTCAAATGATTTCAAGAGAGATGCAAAAATTACAAGTATTAAATATATAAATATAATATTATAAATATTTCAAGGAATTATTTTAAGGGATTTCTTGAAATTTCTTGAAATATTTTTTTTTTTTTTTGTAATCCTTGGAATTTTTTTTAATTCCTTAAAACATTTTTAATTCTCTTTAAATCCCTTGAAATCTTTTAGATTGTTGAAGAACACTTCAAAGTCTTTTGAAATCTATTCCCAATCATTTTAAATTCCTTGAAATATTTTGAAATCTTTTTAAACTATATGAAATTCAGTGAAATCTTTTGAATCCTTTATTTCTTTAAAGTCTTTTAAATTCCTTGAAATTTTCGTTTAAATTTCTTGAAATAGCTTGAAATATTAATTTTTTTTTTAATTTCACAATATTAAAAATTTAAAATCTCCTGAAATCCCTCAAAATCCCTTGGAATATTACTTTTTTTCTTAAATCCCTCAAAATCCGACAAAATGACTTGAAAGTTTTAGATTTTTTTTTTATTCCATTGAAACCGTGATGAAATCCTTTTAAATCTCCTAACACATGGAATTCCTTCAAATCCCTTAAAAATAATACTTTTTTTTGAAATGCCACAATATCCCTTTATAATTTTAAATTTGATTGAAATCCATTAAAAACCCATAAGCAATTTGCCAAAAAATCTTTTAAAATACCATAAAATTTTTCAAATCATTGGAAAACTATTTAAAATCTTTTGAAATGTGGTCCCTGATATACCTTGAAATCAGTTTAAATTCGTTGAAATATTTTCAAATCTTTTTAAATACTACGAAATTCCTTCTTTTTTTAAATCTCTTGAAATTTTTTAAATCCTTTAAATTTCCTGAATCCTTACCAATTTCCTAAAACCTAGAATCCCTTCGAAAATTATTTTTTTTTAAATCCCTCCAACCCCCAAAAAAATGTCTTGAAATCTTTAGAATTCTTTTTAAAACCCTGGAAACCTCATGAATTTCTTTCAAATTTCCTAAAACTTATTTTTCGAATTCCTTCAAAATCTTTTAATTGTAACCACTTGAAATTTTTTTTAATCTAGTCCCTTCATACACAGAAATAATTCAAAATGTATTAAATTCTAACATTTTTTTATGTTCTACAATATCCTTTTAAATTTAATTTCTTTTTTAAATCCCTCAAAACCCCATACAAAATTTCAAATCTCTTGAAATCCCTTGAAATATAATTTTTTTTTTCAATTGCACAATATCGATTTTAAATTAAATTTTTTTTTTAATTCCCTTAAAATCCATCAAATATTTTCAATATCCTGAAAATTTCTTGAAATATTTTTTGTAATAACTTAAAATCTCTTAAAATCTTGTAATTCTTTTAAAACCCCGTCAAATCTTTTGAAATACCATGAAATATTTTAAATTCTACGAAATTCCTTCCTTTTTTTTAATCTCTTGAAATTTCTTGAAATAAAATCTTTTAAATCCTTCAAAATTTTTTTCAAGTTTTTAAATTGCTTGACATCTCATGAAATCCTTTCAAATTTCCTAAATCCAAATATTTTGAAATCCCTTAAAACCCCACAAAAAATTTGCCAATTTCCTGAAATGCTTGAAAATTTCTTGAAATAATTTTATTTTTTTGATATTCCTTGGATTTTTTTTAAATCCCTAAAAACTTTTAGTTGTAACCACTTGAATTTTTTTAAATACACAGAAATAATTAAAAATGTATTAAAATATGACTTTTTCTTTTAATTTCACGAAATATCCCATTAAAATTACTTTTTTTTTTGAAATCCCTGAAACCCCCATAAAGAATTTCAAATCACCTAAAATCCCTTGAAATATTAATTTTTTTCGAAATACCACAATATCCACTTAAATTTTAAAAATTTGTTGAATTCCCTTGAAATCCATACAAAATTTTCAATATCCTGAAATCCTTGAAAATTTCTTGAAATATTTTCAATATTTTGATATTCCTTAGAATTTTGTTCAAACACCTTAAAATCTTGTAATTCTTTTTAAATCCCGCGAATCTTCTGAAATACCATGAAATCTTTTGAATTCTACGAAATTCCTTCCTTTTTTTAATATCTGGAAATTTCTTGAAATGAAATCTTTTGAATCATTCAAAATTTCTTTCAAGTTCTTTAAATTCCTTGAAATCTCATGAAATCCTTTCAAATTTCCTTAAACCTAGAATCCCTTCAAATTCCTTGAAATATCTTTTTTTTTATTCCAGAATATCCCTGAAAAATTTCAAACTATTTTGAAATCTCTTAAAAACCCACAAAAAGTTTGCCAATATCCTGAAATCCTTGAAAATTTCTTGAAATATTTTTAATCTTCTGATATTCCTTGGATTTTATTTTTAAACACTTAAAATCTTTTAATTGTAACTACTTGAAATTATTTTGAAATCTAGTCTCTTTATATACATCTAAATAATTTAAAATGAATTAAAATATTACTTTTTTTTAATTCATCAAAATATTTTGTAATACCACAAAATCTTTTAAATTCTACGAAATTCCTTCCTTTTTTTAAATCTCCAGAAATTTCTTGAAATATAATCATTTGAATCCTTCAAAATTTCTTTCAAGTTTTTAAATTCCTTGACATCTCATGAAATCTTTTCAAATTTCCTAAAACCTAGAATCCCTTCAAATTCCTTGAAATATTTTTTGTTGTTGAAATTCCACAATAGCCTTTTAAAATTTTAAACTATTTTCAAATCCCTTAAAAACCCACAAAAATTTGCTAATCTCCTGAAGTGCTAGAAAATTTGTTGAAATATTTTTAATTTTTTTATATTCCTTGGATTTAAAAAATTTGTTTTCAAATATTTTTAATTCCACAATACCCCTTTAAAATTACTTTTTTTCAATCCCTTAAAAACCCATAAAAAATTCAAATCTCCTGAAATCCCTTGAAATATTATTTTTTTTTTAATTATACAATATCCATTTAAAGTTTAATTTTTTTTTAAATCCTTTGAAATCCATAAACATTTTTCAATATCCTGAAATCCCTGAAAATTTCTTGAAATATTTGTAATATTTTGCTATTCCTTGGAATTTCTTTCAAATACCTAAAATCTCTTAAAATCTTGTAATTCGTTTTAAATCCCGTGAAATATTTTTAGCTGTTTTTAGAAACCATGAAATCTTTTAAATTTTACGAAATTCCTTCCTTTTTTTAAATCTCTAGAAATTTATTGAAATAAAATCATTTGAATCCTTTTAAGTTTCTTTCAAGCTTTTAAATTCTGTGAAATCTCATGAAATCCTTTCAAATTTCCCAAAACATAGAATCCCTTCAAATTCCTTGAAATATTTTAATTTTGTTGTTGAAATTCGACAATCTCTCTTTAAAATTTTATAATATTTTGAAATCCCCTAAAAACCCACAAAAAATTTGCCAATCTCCTGAAATGCTTGAAAATTTCTTGAAATATTTTTAATTTTTTGATATTCCTGGGATTTTTTTTAAATCCCTTAAAATCTTTTAGTCGTAACCACTTGATATTTTTTTTAAAATCTAGGCCCTTTATATCCATAGAAATAATTCAAAATGTATTAAAATATTACATTTTTTTAATTCCACTATATCCCTTTAAAATTACTTTTTTTGCAATCCCTTAAAAACCTTTAAAAAATTCAAATTAAAATTTTCTTTGAATTCCCTCAAAATCCATAAAAAAATTTCAATATCCTGAAATGCCTGAAAATTTCTTGAAATATTTTTAATTTTCTGATATTCCTTGGATTTTATTTTAAACCCCTTAAAATCTTTCAATTGTAATCCCTTGATTTTTTTAAATTCTAGTCCCTCCATATACATAGAAATAATTTAAAATGTATTAAAATATTCCATTTTTTTTTTAATTCCACTGTATCCCTTCAAAATTACTTTTTTTCAATCCCTTAAAATCCCACAAAAAATGTCAAATCTCCTGAAATGCTTGAAAATTTCTTGATATATTTTGTAATTTTTTTATATTCCTTAGATTTTCTTAAATCCCTTCAAATCTTTTAATTGTAGTAACCACTTGAAACTTTAAAATTACTTTTTTTTCAGTCCCTTAAGAACCCATAAAAATTCAAATCTCCGGAAATCCCTTCAAATATTAAATTTCTTTTTGAAATTCCACAATATCCATTTCAAATTAATTTTTCTTTTCAAATTTGTTGGTATTCTTTGGAATTTTTTTTAATACCCTAAAATCTTGTAATTTTTTTAAATCCCATGAATCTTTCGAAATTTCATTATAACCTTTTAAATTCTACGAAATTCCTTCCTTTTTTTAAATCTATAGAAATTTCTTGAAATAAAATCATTTGAATCCTTTAAAATTTCTTTCAAGATTCTTAAATTCTTTTAAACTTTTGTTAAAATTCCTTAAAATATATTTATTTTTTCAATTTCTCAATATCCCGGCAAATGTTTTAAAATTTTTCAACCGTCTTGTAAACCCAAAAGATATAAAATCTGAAATCCCTTAAAAACCCGTAAAAAATTCAAACCTCCTGAAATCCCTTGAAATATTAAATTTTTTTTTGAATTTCCATAATATCCATTTAAAATTAATTTTTCTTTTCAAATTTTTTGGTATTCCTTGGAATTTTTGTTAATACCTTAAAATCTTGTTTTTTTTTTAAATACCGTGAATCTTTCGAAATTTCATTATAACCTTTTAAATTCTACGAAATTCCTTACTTTTTTTTTAAATCTCTAGAAATTTCTTGAAATAAAATCATATGAATCCTTTAAAATTTCTTTGAATATTTTTAAATTCTTTGAAACTTTTGTTCAAATTCTTTAAAATATATTTTTTTTCAATTTCTCAATATCCCTGTAGAATTTAAAAAATTTTTGAATCCTCTTGTAAACCCAAAAGATATAAAATCTGAAATCCCTTTAAAACCCATAAAAAATTCAAATCTCCTGAAATCCCTTGAAATATTAAATTTTTTTTTGTTGAAATTCCACAACATCCATTTAAAATTAATTTTTCTTTTTAAATTTGATGGGATTCATTGGAATTTTTTTTAATACCTTAAAATCTTGGAATTTTTTTAAATCACGTGAATCTTTCGAAATTTCATTATAACTTTTTAAATTCTACGAAATTCCTTACTTTTTTTTAAATCTCTAGAAATTTCTTGAAATAAAATAATTTGAATCCTTTAAAATTTCTTTCAAGATTTTTAAATTGTTTGAAACTTTTCTTCAAATTACTTAAAATATATTTTTTTTTCAATTTCTCAACATCCCTGTAAATTTTTTTAAATTTTTGAACCCTCTTGTAAACCCAAAAGTTATAAAATCTGAAATCCCTTAAAAATCCATAAAAAATTCAAATCTCCTGAAATCCCTTGAAATATTAAAATTTTTTTCGAAATTTCACAATATCCATTTAAAATTAATTTTTCCTTTCAAATTTGTTGATATTCTTTGGAATTTTTTTTAATAGTACCTTAAAATCTTGTATTTTTTTTTAATCTCGTGAATCTTTCGAAATTTCATTATAACCTTTTAAATTCTACGAAATTCCTTCCTTTTTTTTAAATCTATAGAAATTTCTTGAAATAAAATCATATGAATCCTTTAAAATTTCTTTGAATATTTTTAAATTCTTTGAAACTTTTGTTCAAATTCTTTAAAATATATTTTTTTTCAATTTCTCAATATCCCTGTAGAATTTTAAAAATTTTTGAATCCTCTTGTAAACCCAAAAGATATAAAATCTGAAATCCCTTAAAAACCCATAAAAAATTCAAATCTCCTGAAATCCCTTGAAATATTAAATTTTTTTTTGTTGAAATTCCACAACATCCATTTAAAATTAATTTTTCTTTTTAAATTTGATGGGATTCATTGGAATTTTTTTTAATACCTTAAAATCTTGGAATTTTTTTAAATCACGTGAATCTTTCGAAATTTCATTATAACCTTTTAAATTCTACGAAATTCCTTACTTTTTTTTAAATCTCTAGAAATTTCTTAAAATAAAATAATTTGAATCCTTTAAAATTTCTTTCAAGATTTTTAAATTGTTTGAAACTTTTCTTCAAATTACTTAAAATATTTTTTTTTTTTCAATTTCTCAATATCCCTGTAAAATTTTTTAAATTTTTGAATCCTCTTGTAAACCCAAAAGTTATAAAATCTGAAATCCCTTAAAAATCCATAAAAAATTCAACTGTCCTGAAATCCCTTGAAATATTAAATTTTTTTTCGAAATTTCACAATATCCATTTAAAATTAATTTTTCCTTTCAAATTTGTTGATATTCTTTGGAATTTTTTTTAATAGTACCTTAAAATCTTGTAATTTTTTTTAAATCTCGTGAAACTTTCGAAATTTCATTATAACCTTTTAAATTCTACGAAATTCCTTACTTTTTTGTTAAATCTCTAGAAATTTCTTGAAATAAAATCATTTGAATCCTTTAAAATTTCTTTCAAGATTTTTAAATTCTTTGAAACTTTTGTTCAAATTACTTAAAATATACATTTTTTTTCAATTTCTCAATATCCCTGTACAATTTTTAAAATGTTTGAACCCTCTTTTAAACCCAAAAGATATAAAATCTGAAATCCCTTAAAAACCCATGAAAAATTCAAATCTCCTGAAATCCCTTGAAATATTGAATTTTTTTTTTTTTGAAATTCCACAATATCCATTTAAAATTAATTTTTCTTTTCAAATTTGTTCGTATTCTTTGGAAATTTTTTTAATAGTACCTTAAAATCTTGTAATTTTTTTAAATCTCGTGAATATTTCGAAATTTTATTATAACCTTTTAAATTCTACGAAATTCCTTACTTTTTTTTTAATCTCGAGAAATTTCTTGAAATAAAATCATTTGAATCCTTTAAAATTTCTTTCAATGTTTTTAAATTCTTTGAAACTTTTGTTCAAATTCCTTAAAATATATTTTTTTTTCAATTTCTCAATATCCCTGTACAATTTTTAAAATGTTTGAACCCTCTTTTAAACCCAAAAGATATAAAATCTGAAATCCCTTAAAAACCCATGAAAAATTCAAATCTCCTGAAATACCTTAAAATATTGAATTTTTCTTTGAAATTCCACAATATCCATTTAAAATTAATTTTTCTTTTCAAATTTGTTCGTATTCTTTGGAATTTTTTTTAATACCTTAAAATCTTGTAATTTTTTTTAAATCCCGTGAATCTTTCGAAATTTCATTATAACCTTTTAAATTCTACAAAATTCCTTACTTTTTTTTAAATCTCTAGACATTTCTTCAAATAAAATCATTTGAATCCTTTAAAATTTCTTTCAAGATTAAATTAAAAATATTTTTTTAAAAATATTAAATTTTTTTTTTTGAAATTCCACAATATCCATTTAAAATTAATTTTTGTTTTCAAATTTTTTGATATTCTTTGGAATTTTTTTTAATAGTACCTTAAAATCTTGTAATTTTTTTTTAAATCTCGTGAATCTATAGAAATTTCTTGAAATAAAATCATATGAATCCTTTAAAATTTCTTTCAAGATTTTTAAATTCTTTGAAACTTTTGTTCAAATTCCTTAAAATATTTTTTTTTCCATCTTCTCAATAACCCTGTACAATTTTTAAAATTTTTGAACCCTCTTGTAAACCCAAAAGATATAAAATCTGAAATCCCTTGAAAACTCAAGAAAAAATTCAAATCTCCTGAAATCCCTTGAAATATTAAATTTTTTTTTTGAAATTCCACAATATCCATTTAACATTAATTTTTCTTTTCAAATTTTTTGATATTCTTTGGATTTTTTTTTAATAGTACCTTAAAATCTTGTAATTTTTTTTAAATCTCGTGAATCTTTCGAAATTTCATTATAACCTTTTAAATTCTACGAAATTCCTTACTTTTTTTTTAAATCTCTAGAAATTTCTTGAAATAAAACCATTTGAATCCTTTAAAATTTCTTTCAAGATTCTTAAATTCTTTGAAACTTTTGTTCAAATTCCTTAAAATATTAATTTTTTTTTAATTTCTCAATAAAATTTTTAAAATTTTTGAACCCTCTTGTAAACCCAAAAGATATAAAATCTGAAATCCCTTTAAATATTGAAATTTCATTGAAATCCCCTAAAATCCACAAAAATATTTAAAAAATGTTAAATCCCTAAACGTCTCAAAAGGACCCAACACGCCAAATTTCACGTTTTTCTAACAATTAGAGCAAAATTTAAAAATAAACTCTTCCTCATTGGGTGCTGAAAATTGTATTTACATTTTACACACTGAGCCAAATTTCATAAATGCTCAAATTTAAATTGTCGACTCGTAAATCGATCTCAAATTTGAAAGAAAAACTAAAAAAGTGAAACGATCCCATATATTGTAAAAATGTGCAATAAACTCGCGTGGTTTTTCTACTTATTTCTGATAATGATTGTCAATTAGTCATAGGAGAAGGTGGAGAAAAAAGAAAAAAAAACAAAAGGTTCGAAGGAAATGTTTAAAAATAAATTGTACGAACCGCATAGGCGATTTTCGCGATGCCGGCCGGTCTGTCTGGACTGACTTCCGGGGCCTTTTCTCGCTGTCGCATTTTAGAAGAGAAGAAACTTACAGAAAATATGACGAAAAATATTATCCAAGAATGAAGACGATGGGATCGATAGGCGCGATGATGGTTCTCGTCAGTGGTGCTAAACCTGCTAAAGTCAAAACATTCACAACAAACATGCGCGTTAAGTTTCCTACTTTCTTAGTTCACGAATTTGACACCGGCGTCTCTGGAGCGTTATTCGCATTCGCGGGAATATGTGTACAAATTCGAAACTTGTTATTTTTAAATAATTAGGTCTTTCGATTTTAATGAAACTTTGCGAAATTATAGTGTTATCAGGGCTCAGAACGGGTTACGTTTTAGTAACTTAGTTACTTTTTTGATCCGCGGTTACTAAAAAGTTACTTATTTTATAAAAAGGTTACTTTTGGTTACATTTTTTGCCCGAAATAACGAAATGAATTAATTAAGTAATTTTATTATTTAAAAACTTGTGAAAAATTTAAAAATTAGTCTAGTCGTCAAATTTTTTTCGAACTAGAATTTTGAAAATTCGAATTTGAATATCTTAATTTTCTTAATTCGGAAATTTTGAAATATAAGATTGTTTTCATTGAAAAATTCAAAAACAAGAAAGTCAAACCTTTTAAGATTGTGTGGGTGGAAAATTTGGAATATTGAAAAATTAGATTAGTTTCAACTTTGAACAATAAGAAAATAACAAATTTTAGAATCAGACCATTTTTGAAATTGAAACGTAAGAAATTTCAATTCTTTTTTGAAATTAGACTATATTGACCTATTGCATTTTTAAATTAGTCT
>CAKNYM010048613.1:92181-102378 GCA_932195095.1 Andricus curvator
AGAAAAAGAGTTGAATTTTAAACAAAAAAGTTTGTTATTTTACAATAAACTAGTTGAACTTTCTACCCAAATAGTCAAATTCAACCAAAAAAGACAAATTTTCTACCAAAATAGTTGAATTTTCAACAACAAAGAATTGGATTTTTTTTAGCGAAAAGAGATCAATTTTGAAACGAAAAAGCCTAGGAAAATCCCAAATTTTGAACCAAGAAAGAAAAAATATTTCCACTAAATTTTTGATTTTTTTAAACCAAACAGACGAATTTTCAACCAAAAAGTGAAATTCCCAACAAAAAAGTTAATTTTCAACCAAATAGTTGAATGTTCAACCATTTTCAAACAAAAAAGACCAATTTTCAACAAAAGAGTTCAATTTCCAACAAAAAATACCAAATCCAACAAATATTTGAATTTTTCACCCCCCTCCCCCCAAAAAAAAAAAATTTGAAACAAAATAGTAAAATTTTCAACCAAAAAGATAAATTTTCAACTAAACCTTTGAATCTTTAATCAAACAACTGAATTTTCAACAAAGTAGATCAACTTTCAACAAAGTAGTTAAATTTTCAGCAGGAACAGACAAATTTTCAATTTAAAAATAGCTGAACCTTCTTTAGAATTTTTTTTACCAAAAGAGATGAATTTTCCAACCAAAAGCAAGACTTTTAAAAAAAAGAGTTGAATTTTAAACAAAAATGTTCGTTATTTTTCAATAAACTAGTTGAACTTTCTACCAAAATAGTCAAATTCAACCAAAAAAGACCAATTTTCTGCCAAAATAGTTGAATTTTCAAAAAAAAAATTGGATTTTTTTTGTCGAAAAGAGATCAATTTTGAAACGAAAAATCCAAATTTTTAATCAAGAAAGAAAAAATATGTCCACTAAATTGTTGATTTTTCAACCCAAAAAGACGAATTTTCTACAAAACAGTTGCATTTTCAAATAAAAAATATGACTTTTCCAGAAAAAATTTACTTTTCAACAAAATAAAATAGTTGAATTTTTTACAAAACACATGAATTTTCAACCAAAATAGAAGAATTCTCAATGAGAAATATAATAGTTGATATTATTTTGACAACAAAAAAATTTGATTTAAAATCAGGCACAGTTGTATTCGGCCAAAAAAAATATTTTTTTATTAAAAGAGATACATTTTTAATCGAAAAAGCCAAATTTCGAAACAAGAAAGAATTCTCAACCAGAGCAAATTAATTTTTGAATAAACCGTTGCATTTTTACATAATTTTAGGTATAAAAATAAATTTTCAACCAAGAAGCAGCGATTTTTCAACGAAATAGTTAAATTTGCAATCAAAGAGATGATTTTTTTCTTCAAATTTTCAACTAAAAAAAGATAGATTTACAACCAAAAATGTAATAATTAAATTTTCAAAAATTAATTTTCAACCACAAAAGAAACGAATTTACTATAGGGTTGAAAATTCGTTTTTTTTTCACTTATGAATTGAATTTTTTAACTGAAAATGTAACTTTTCCACTTTTTATTATATATTTATCTTTTTTACTTGAAAATTCATCTTTTTTGTTGAAATTTTTTTTTCTTTGTTGAAAATTAAACTATTTGTTTGAAAATTCATGGATTGTGTTAAAATTTTTTTTTTTTTAGAAAATTAATCTTCTTGGTGTACAATTCAACTACTTGGTTGAAAGTAGAATTTTTTTTTCGGTTTTCTGGTTGAAGATTCTTGATTTTATATAAAAATGTTTTCGTTGAAAATTTTACTATTTTCTTGAAAATTTCGTTTTTGGTAAAACATTAATTTTTTTAACTGAAAATTTAATTATTTCATTTTTGTCGAAAATTTATCTTTCTCAGTTGAAAATTCATTCATTTTGTTGAAATTTCGTGTTTTTTTGTAAAAAATTAAGAAACTTGAACTACTTTGTTAAAAATTCATTTTTTGGCTGGAGATGCAACATTTCAGTTAAAAATGCATCTCTTTGGTTGAAAAAAAGAACTACTTTGTTGAACAATTTTTTTTCGTAAACTATTAATTTTTTTTTATTGAAAATATTACTATTTCATTTTTGGCTAAAAATTAATCTTCTTTGTTGAAAATGAAACAATTTTTTAAAAAAGTATCCTATTTGGTTGAAAAATCAACTTTGTTGAAAATTCGTCTTTTTTGGTTGACTTCACCTGTTTTTAGTTAAAATAATAAAAATCGGTTTTTGTTGATGTATCAACTATTACATTTTTCGTTTAGATTTCATCTCTTTTGGTTGAAAATTTAAATATTTTGTTGAAAAATCATTGTTTTTGGTTAAAAATTTAACAATCTCAGTTGAAGATTTACAATTTTGGTTGAAAATTCAGCTCTTTGGTTGAAAATTTAACTATTTTGTGGAAAATTCCTTTCTTTTGTTGAAACTAAATTTTTTAGCTGAAAATTGAACTATTCCATGTTTGGTTGAAAATTTATCTTTTTTAGTTGAAAAATACAGTTTCCATTTTCTGTATTCAAGTTTTCATTTCTGTTTTATTTTCTTAGGGTTTTTTCCAAGTTTAGTTAAAATTTCACTGTGGACTTCGCATTTTTCAAACCCAAATTCTACGATAAATACTTAAAATTTTATGTTGATTTCATTTCAGTATTTCATGTTTAAACTTAATATCAAGAGAAAAAATGTAAGTAAGATCGAATGCAATAAAAAATTTGAATATTAAAGACGAAGTTCATTCATTAATTTCCTACAAAAAAATACGAATTTTCAATCAGAAAAGATCAATTTTTAATTAAAAATATCAATTTTCAGCCCAAAATGGAATAGTTTCATTTTTGGAGAAGAAAATTAAATTTTCAAGAAAAAAAACGAGTTTTTAGCAAAATAGGTAAGTTTGCGACCGAAAAGATTAAATTTTCAACTAAAATTATGAATCTTGAAAAAAAAATCAAGAAATGAGTTCAAAGTTTAACCAGAAATTTGATTTTAAACTAAAAAAAGATCAATTTCGAACAAAAAATTGAATAGTTAAATTTTCAGTTGAAAAAACTAATTTTCAACCAAAAGTGAAACGAATTTTCAACCAAAGAGACGAATCTTCAAACAAAAATTGAATTTCTAACTGCTTAGCTTAACTTTCAATTAAGCAGTTGAATTTTTGATAAAAAAGACGACTTTTTAACAGAAAAGTTGCATTTCTAACAAAATAATTAAATTTTCAACCAAATAGTTGAATTTTGAACCAAACAAGATGAAATCCGAACCAAAAATATAATATACAATAAGAAAATCCAAGTATTTCTTCTAAAAAGTTAATTTACGACCAAATAGTTTAATTTTCAACTAAAATTATCAATCTTTAACCAAAAAAAAATTTTTTACAAATTAGTTCAACTTTAAACCTAGTAAATAATTTTTCAACCAAAAAAATGAATTCTCGACGAAACATGTAACAGTCAATATTCCAACAAAAAAAGATTTTGTTTTTTAATCCAAAACAGTTGAACTCTAGAAAAAAGAAGAATTTTCAAAAGTAGTTGAATTCTTAACCAAAATAGATTAATTTTCAACCATTGCACTTTTAACCAAAAGGGATAAATTTTCAACCATGAATTTTAATTTTCAACCAGAAAAGGTATATTTTTAACCAAAAATAAAATATTTACATTTTAGTGAAGGAAATTAATTCCCAATGAAAAAAAAGAATTTTTAGCAAAATAGTTCAATTTTCAACCAAAGAGAGAAATTTTCAACAAAATAGTTGAGCTTTCAGTTAAAAATGAATTTTTACAGAAGAAAAAGTATTTTCAACTAAAATTGTGAATCGTCAACCAAAAAATGAACTTTTCAGAAATTAGTTCAACTTTCAGCCTAGGAGTTGAAATTTCAATCGAAAAATTTTAATTAAAAATAAAAAACATTTGGATTCAACCAACAGAAACGAACTTTTAACAAAATACGTCAATCCTCAACTAAAACAGATTAATCAATCAATTTTCAACCAAGTAGTTAAATTTTCTACCACATTGTTGAAGTTTCCAAAAATACGATTTTTCTGAAAAAAATGAACTTTCTACATAATAGTTGAATTTTAAACAAAAAAATTTAATTTTCAACCACAAAGATTAATTTTTAATCAGACAGTTGCATGTTTTACCAAAAAAGGTGAAATCTGGTTGAAAATTCATGTAATTTGTTGAAAATTTGTACTTTTTGGATAAAGTAACTTTTCAGTAACTTAGTTACTTGTAACAAGTTACTACCCAACTCTGAATAAAATACTAAAGATTTGAACTAAAAATATCTGCCGGTATAATATCTTTATATTTAAAATCTAAAAACAAGACGATCAGATTCAGAACTCAGTTTGTGATACAGTTTCCTCTAAGAATAGAAAAATTAAATTGCCGGAAACGCCGAAAATATTATTAGAAGTGGAAATCTAGAAAAAGATCGAAAAAACGTGACAGTGACTTCTATCGTAAAAGAAAAACTCTAATTTTCATAAATTGATCAATAATTATAATTCTATAAATTTATACAAAAAGTCTAGTTAAAGAAGATTCTTTGGGTTAAAGAGAATTTCTTTGAAAAAAATCATTGCTCAACAAAATAATTAATCACCATCCAAAAAAGATTAATTTTCTACCAGTTGTATTTTTAAACAAAAAAGATTAAATTTTTTCCAAAAAAGACGAATTTTCTATAAAACAGTTAAATTTTTTAACCCAAAAATATGAATTTTCAATAAAAAAGTTAATTTTCAATCTAATAGTTGAATTTAAAAATTCAACTATTATTTTTTCTACAAAGTAGATTAATTTTCTGTCAGAAAGATAAATATTCAACTAAAATGATGAATCTTCATGCAAAAAATTAATTCTCAACGAAAAATGTAATACCTAATAATTGATATTTTATTCAAAAATACTTTTGATTTTAAATAAAAAATAGTTGAATTCATCCAAAAAAGACAAATATTCAAACAAAATAGATGAATCGTCATCCAAAAAGATTAGTTTTCAGCCAGTTGTATTTTTAACCAAAAAAGATTAAATTTTTTCCAAAAGAGACGAATTTTCTATAAAACAGTTAAATTTTTTAACACAAAAATATGAATTTTCAATAAAAAACTTAATTTTCAATCTAATAGTTGAATTTTAAAATTCAACCAACATTTTTCCTAAAAAGAAGATTAATTTTCTATCAGAGAGATGAATATTCAACTAAAATGATGAATCTTCATGCAAAAAATTAATTCTCAACGAAAAATGTAATACCTAATAATTGATATTTTATCCAAAAATACTTTTAATTTTTAACAAAAAATAGTTAAATTCAAGGTCTTTCACTTTTTAACCAAGTAGTTGAACATGCTACAAAAAAAATTAATTCTCAACGAAAAATGTAACACATAATTAATATTTTGAACCCAAAAAAGCTTTTATTTTTTTATAAAAAATAGTCAAATTCATCCAAAAAAGACAATTATTCAACAAAATAGATGAATCATCCAAAAAGATTAATTTTCAACCAGCTGTATTTTTAAACCAAAAAAAGATTAAATGTTTTCCGAAAGAGACGAATATTCCACAAAAGTTAAATTATTTAACACGAAAATATCAATTTTTAACAAAAAAGTTAATTTTCCACCAATTAGTTGAATTTTCAACCAAATAGATGAATTTTCTACCAAGAAGATTAATTTTATACCAAAAAATACGAATTTTATTTTCAATTAAGGAGATGTATATTCAACTAAACTGATGAATTTTGAAAAAAAAAAATAATTGTCAACGAAAAATGTAATACATAATTCATATTTTGAACCAAAAAAAGCTTTTATCTTTTAATAAAAAATAGTCGAATTCATCCAGAAAAGACAAATATTTAACAACATAGATGAATCATCATCCAAAAAGATTAATTTTCAACCAGCTATATTTTTAAACAGTTAAATTCTCTAGCCCGAAAATATGAATTTTCAAAAAAAAAAGTTAATTTTCAACCTAGTACTAGAATTAAAACCTAGTAAACACATTTTTTTTAAATCCATGAATTTTCAACCAAGCAATTACATTTTCAACTAAAAAAGATAAATTTTTAGTCTAGTTTTTAATTTCATTTTTTCAAAAAAAGAAAGAATTTTCAACTAAAATGATAAATTTTCAACTGGAATAGTTAAATTATCAGTTCCTAATTAACTTTCAACAAAAAAGTTAATTGTCAGCAAACAGTTGTATTTTCCAACCGATTAGTTGAATTTTCAATAAACAAAAAAACGACTTTTTCAAAAAATTGTTGAATTTTCTAAAAAGTAGACTAATTTGTAAGCAAATCATTGAATTTTCAACCAAAAACATGAATTTTTAACCGGGAAGATTAATTTTCAACCAAAAAGACGAATTTTCAACAAAATACATGAATTTTCAAGCACGCAATTGAATTTTCAACTATAGAAGATAAATTTTTAGCCAAATGGTTGCATTTTCAAATAAAAAAGATCAATTTTAAACAAAAAATGGAATACTTTTTTTTCCAATTTAAATAATTAATTTTTTTCAAAAATAAAAAAAAAATTTTTAACTCAAAAGATAGATCTTCAGCTGGAATAGTTAAATTACCAACCAAAGAGATAAATTTTCATCTAAAATGATTCATTTCCGAATTTTTAACAAAATAAATGAATTTTCAACAACAAAATTAATTGTCCACCAATATTTAAATTTTCATTAAACAAAAAAATGACTTTTTCACAAAATTGTTGAATTTTCTACAAAGTAGATTATTTCTTAACCAAATAATCGAATTTTCAACCAAAAACATGAATTTTAACCGAGAAGATTAAATTTGTATCAAAAAAGACAAATTTATAACGAAATACGAGAATTTTTATTGAAAAAATATAAATTTAAAATAAAAAATGGAATAGTTTAGTTTTCAGTTAAAAAAACTAATTTTCAACCAAAAAAAAAAACAACTTTCAACCTAAAAGATAAATTTTCAAACCAGAAGAATTTATTATTTTCTACCAAACATGACGACTTTTCGACAAAATTCATGAATTTCCAACCAAGCAATTAAATTGTTAACCATAAAAGATAAACTTTCAGCCCAATAGTTGAATTTACCAAAAAGACGAATTTTCAACAGTACACAATATATATATTTTTCAAATTTCAAAAGTTTGCAAATCGAAATTATTAATGATTAATGATTGTTTCAAAAATCTGTAAAACCTTAACATTCCAAATTTGGTTTAAAAATGGATTTTTAAATTGTTTATACTCTTAATGTTATGAAATAAAAACCCAGAACGTGCACTTCCTGCTAGTACTAAATTAATCTCATAAATAATAATAATAACAATTTTCTAATTAGATTTTTTCCAATGACCGTTTCTTCCTCTTCACTGGAATCGTCTCTAATGCGAAAAAGAATTTTCCACCCTCACCCTTAGATTCCATTCCATTTCTTAAATCTACTTTCCGGTGGCTCTAAATAAAATGGGGTTGAGTGGAAATTCAATTTGCGTTCTAATTCGGAAATTCTTATAGAATATAGAATATAAATTATCGAATGCAGCTTTACAATAACGAAAAATGTTTTTTTTTTTCTAATTTAAATGCAAAGGAGGTGAGTTTGTTTAAATTTAGATTTGAACACATTTAAATAGATTACAATAATAATTTTAAATCTACATATTGTTTTAAATTTTTTGAGGTTTCAAATTATTTTTGTAAATTTAACTATTCCAGTTTTAGTTCAAAATTTATCTTTTTTAGTTCAAAATTCAACTATTTGGTTAAACATTTATCTTTCTTAGTTGAAAATTCAAGTACATGATTAAAAATTCATGTATTTTGTTGATAATTCATCTTTCTTGTAGAAAATTAATCTTATTGGTTGAAAATTCAAATTTTTGGTTGAAAATTCAACTTTTTGGTTGAAAATTCAACTTTTTAGTTGAAAATTCATCTCTTTGCTTGAAAACTTACTTGCATGTTACTAAACATTCTTTTTTCTGGAAAAAATTAATTTTCCGCACTAAAAATTAAACTATTTCATTTTTGGTTGAAGATTGATATTTTAAATTAAAAATTGATCTTTCCTGGTTAAAAAATCATATTTTTTGGTAGAAAATTAATGTTCTTGGTTAAAAATCCATATCCTACTTGGGTAAAAATGTAACTGCTTGGTTGAAAATTAATCTGTTTTGGTTGAGGATTCAACTATTTTGTTGAAATTTCATCTTTTTCGTTTGAATTCAACTGTTTTTATTTAAAATTTAAATTTTGTTGTTGAAACATTCAATGTTGCATGTTTTGTTGAGAATTAATTTTTTTTTGGTTGAAAATGTTTAAAACAAAAATTTCTCAAAATTAAAAAATTAAAATTTTTTAAATAATTTTCTCAGAACCAAAGTATTTGAACCTGATTTATTATCCACTAATCTCAAGAGCAGATTTAGATGTTATTAACAAATTCTATTGTAAATTTCAAATGATTACAGAAGGGAAATGGCTTAATGGTATAATAATAATAATAATTATTATCCTTGAAACTGACTCGAATGAAATTTAAATATCTCAGAAGGATTAACTTGACGCATATACTCTGTGAGATAACGACTATAGGATATATTATATAATCCATAATGAAACTCTAGAATATTCCTTTATTACACTGTTACCCCTATTCAATAAATAAAAGTTTCATTTGATTTTTATAAACATCAGCACATTTTGTTCTGTGAAACAGTCCATATACACTCGGACCCCGATTTAGTAATCCCCGGTATAGTAATTCCTAGAATTGCTGGCCCACGCAGTTTCTCAGCGCGCAGGGCGAGACAAAAGAATGGAACTTGACTGAGAAAATAAATTCTACACTTGAGAAATATTACTATTTGTACATTTATGACGTATTTCTATGACGTCATGCTAAAATACTCAATTCAAGGCTTCCCGCTCTTCGGGCCTCTTTTTAATTGGTCGGCCACTGACGCGGAGGAGAATATACAGGGACCGTGGTGGGAGGTGCCGATACTGCGCAAATGGAAATAACCGTGTACGGCCGAGGGGAAATAGAGGAGACAGGAAATAAGGGAGAGGGGAAATAGGTGACACTTCACTGTATATTTTTTTTTATTTGAAGATTGTCGCCAAGTCTTTTTTAACTCAAACAAATGGATTATCTAATCTTTCAGGTTTTGAGTTTTAATTGTTCTAATTTTTGAAACTCTTTCGTTCTGTTCCAACTCAATAAACGTTCATTTCATTTAGCCATAAATCATTTCAGCCATATCTCGCGAACCCGTAAAGATATTTTAAGTTTTCTTGGCCTAAATTAAATACAAGATTTGAACGAATGAGACATAAATATTTCAGAAGAATCAACTTGACGCATATACTCTGTGAGATAACGACTATAGGATATATTATGTAATGCGTAATAAAGCATTAAAATATTCCTTTGTTAAACTGTTAACCAAGTTCGTCATTAGTACAGTAATCAGTTTTTTCTCTACTTGGAAAAAATGAGGATCGCTTATACTCTGGTTAACACGTTGGCAATCGTCCTTAATTCTTTTGGTAACTATAATAGTATAATAATAATAATGATTATATATATATATATATATATATATATATATATATATATATATATATATATTTACTGGATTTAAAAATATTTCCCAAGGCATCAAGGAATTTCAATGAAGTTTCAAGACATTTTACAGATATCAATACATTATCCGTCATTAAGAAAATAAAACGATTTTTATATAGATGATTATTTTAAAAGCCCCCCACCACCCCGGCACTGGGATTAAACCGGGCTCGAAGGAATGACAAATTTCGCCAAGTAAACAAACGAATTAATACTGCTTTTATCAACATTTATTTTATGAATATCTCAGGGACCCGTCCGAAACTTTCGTTCCGTTACGTTACGTTATCCAAAAAGTACCGAATCTTTCGTTTCCTTTCCGTTACGTTGTGACAGATGCGAACAAAATTGAAAACGAAATTGTTAGAACGTCATTTTTAACATTTACATAAGATCTACAAATATTCGAATAAACTATTTTTGACAATTATGCGTAATTAAAAAATTTCGTTACATATTCGGTATTTTGAATAACGTAACTTAAATAAAGTGAATATAGTTACGTTTTGGCATTATAGAAACAGAACGAAAATCACGAATAGTATATTACACCA